>WTXL01000326.1:0-19672 GCA_022376525.1 Russula vinacea
TTCGGGTCGCTGACATGTGTAGCATGGTCACCAGCTGTCCGCTTTATTATCGTAGGTGTCCATTAAGCTCAAAAGGAATCTTCCTCGTCTGATTACTTCTTCTGGTAAGACAGGAGGCCTGGACGACTTGGTGAACATTTTCTCGCCGTGGGTGTAATGCGGAAACATTCGTCCTCGTCTGGACTCGCTCTTGATGGCCATCGCGCTGCAACGGGCGGATGCATGGTGTAGCGTGGGAGAGGATAATAAAAATTTCTTCCAAGTTCCTGCCCGATTAGTGCTGGCATGACCCAACGTAGTGGGGAATACAGTACAGTACTTCACTTGCCGAAGCTACACCTGTCCATGGTTCCCGTCTCTTTCTCACGCTGATTGTCGGCGCCGGACATGCTCACAGCTGACCACGCAACGCATTACCTCCCCCTCTTGGCGCTGAAGGCCCTCTCCCGTGCCACCACCTCGCACGGTCCCGCAACGAGGCAGCTATTGTGCAACCCGTGCTTGTCGAGCAGCTCGAGGATGACATGTTGACCGTGACCGTGACCGCGTTCCCGTCTCTCCCACGTTCCCTGCTCCACTTTCAGGAGCTCGACTTGGCGGTTTGGCCAGCTAAGTGAATAACGTGATGTCCTTTACACCAATGGAGTATATCCTGTGACTTATTATGAAACGTTTGGGTGGCTGGGTTGAGTCCTCTTATCAGAAACCGACCGCTACTCGTTTAGTTCCTAATAGTTGCGCCTTGTCAGGATGGTGTTTTACTAAATTTCGTGGGTTCTGTGAATGTTCAAAGTCAACATGTTGCCGTGCTGTCCGGAGTTGATCACTCCAGTACCCTGAGGACTCACAGGCACGGACGCCTCGGTCGCTTTTACAAGGTCTACCGGATGAGGCTAAATTGGATCGCCAATTGAAAATCCGCTGGGACTCTCGGCTCGGCTAATTTTTGAAAAAGCAGCAATACTTCCATATATATTTGGAGGCACACTTCTTGTTTACCTCTCAGGCAACTGCATCTCCACTTGGTGTTCCCAGGGGTGGGCTCAAGCAATTCTCCAACACCATGTCTTCGCCCGACTCTCGAAGAGACGACATGGAGATCATTTATCTGGGAATGGGAACGCATTTTCGTCTTTCGTACGGGGCCCATTGCGTGGAACACTTTTATCGTCCCCTGCGATATGACTGCCCGTTGCATGAAGGCTGACTCCTGACAGAGTGGTTTGTATTGTTAGCAACTCCGATTCTCCGAATTACAGGGTGCGCCCGGTGCTTTCAGTAAACAGCTCTCCAAAATTGGGACCTACGCTCACCCATCTCACGTCCGATTATAGGGTTCAATTTTTACCCGAGGGCGTGTAACACACATCATTGCATCCCTAACACGACGTAGCAATTTACATGGGCAGCGAAAATCGTGAATGGTAATCCCACTACCTTGACCTTGACCTCTGCGGGGCTGAGGAACAGTAGGTTCAGAAGACAATTTGCAGTCGTGTCCAGAGTATAAATCACGTCCTTCATGGTCCTGCACTGGCAAGATGCAGCCTGCGTACACACAACAAGCCTACCGACAGTATCCGTCGACTCGAGTCACACTCAGGCTCAGGATTCCCATTACCTCCCAGAGTCGTGAGAATCCATTCTTCCCGTTGATAGTCGAATGCTCATCACGGATTGACCCATTAGTCGACTCTATGACTTTTGGCTTCACCCAGAGGGTGGCGCCATCCTACAATGCACAATCTTATGCTACCGTATGACCCGGGCTCCCTTTCCGACAGCAAGCGTTTCTGATGCCTTGACAAATATAACAGGACGTCTACAAAATCAACCTGCCGTACCGATTGGGCCCGCATATGGCAATGACGCGTATGGACTCCGAGTCGGAGGAGGCACGATTCCTGGGCATGATCTCAACCACGCCGCGGTGTCTTGGGGGACCCCAGCCTCTCAAACCCTGTACAATACCAACTACTCGATGGTCAGTGTGTTCCACCCAATGTCAAAGTCAATCCTCCACTTACTCTACCATTCCATGAAGCCGAGTATTCCGTACAGTAACCTTGGACAACTTGAAGGCGAGATCAACTACGCCGGGTACCACTTCGATCAAGTCCTGGGACCCGCTATGAACTTTTCCCACCTCCCAGGGGCGAACGCCAACCGCGGTGCCTCTTCGGAATGGCGCTTCCATAATTGTTGGGTTAGCCATGAGGAGCAAGATGAAATTCACCTCACTATAGCTTTGAAGAGGACTTGACTCGAAATGACACTGTTGGATCGATGATCGGTCCGGAAGAGATCGGGTCAAAGAACACGTTTAACGTTTTGTTGTAGTATTCGATTTGGAGAGATCTGATCTTTGAAAGACCCTCGTTCATGCCAGTATGCAAAGACGCACGCAAACTTGCTCAAACTTGAATCAGAAGTTGTGTGTCGTGTAATTGAAACGATAGGATGGAGAATGACATGACGGATGGCGTGGTCTACGGTCGCGCCCAGCACATCAAATGTCGGCGCTGGTGAGAGAGTAGCTCAACTCTTAATGGTACTAGCAAATCCAAAGTCATCTGTAACGGAAAATTAGCATGGGAAAGTCGTGTTGAAGGGTCGTCACTGACCTCATGGTGTCCTGCAATCTTGCGTCTATTGCACTGCGTTACTACGGCCTCGTGGTCGTCATGAGATTGTGATTGTGCAGACGATACCTCGGTATTTTTTCCGTTCGGTCTTTCGGACCGACCACAACCCAATAACTCCACTGGACCTTCAGGACATAGAGTAGACAGTACAGTAGTATGACAGCGTCAGTGCGATGTCATGTAAGTCAGGCTGTCACCGCCTTGGGGTACTGTCCACGTTTACAGTAATCGATGATCATCGTCCGCAAGCGGTTTACAGTAACGAAGGCTGACTTATTTGCGGGGATGGGCGCCTCTTGCAATTTTCGTTTGCTACGACGAGCCCGACAAAGGAACTTACTAGAAAAGTCACCTAGGAGTCAGTTGCGCTGCTTGTGCTGTCACTGTGAGTTACAGTGTTCAAGCCTCTGGTAATGCCAAGTAGCGTTCTCTCCGCCACGATATGCGAGAAACCGTGACAAGGGCGCTTGTTAGTCTCGCAGGCCACCGCAGACTTCGCAAGTACCGCAATAGAGCACAAAGGTGAGAGCGCAGGAGCCTATCATAATCCAGCCATGCGGGACGTGTGAAATTTACCTATGGAGGTGTATGTTAGGTGCCTTCCCTTTCTGTCCTCTGCATCCACTCAGATTTCATTGTGCTAGTGTGCCTCGTGACGCCCTCCTCTGAGCACGCCCAAAAGTAGCTGATGGAAAGCATACAGGGTCGCCAATGCCAAGGTCATTAGCTCTACTCCATATACGTCAGTGGCAACGGTCCCAAGGATTCCAAGTCATTTCAACGTAAACAAGATCACGCCTGCGTGATGGCACTGGACTCAGTTGGTGGTCTAACTTGAAACCGGGGTCCGACTTCATGTTGTTCTCGAGCCCGGAAGCACGAACGACCTTGCGCGTAGGGCACTTCCTTTTTATGAAGATCGCCGTCCTTGGCAACGCGAGGGCAATGAAACTGACCGCGACGATACGGGGCCACCGGACCGGTTCCATCCGTTCGTTCTGCCAGCCTGGCTGCCCTAGCCCAAGTGCTGCACCTCCCTCCAACGTGGCTAATCAATTTGCCCTATCTCTCTTTTGTGTTTGCGGTACGAGTAGAGCTAATCTCAAATTCAGTTGTAAAAATGGCCGTAATTACAAGGGTGTCATATGTCACGACCGACGGTTCGGGTCTAGGCTTGGGTCTAGGGGCAGGACGCTATTCTACTACAGTACCCCAACATCGATACCCGTGCCCAATCAGAACCATGGACTTGTTAGAAAGCGCAACGGGGTAACCTCGTCAGAAACGTAATTTGTGCAAGGCCAATTCCTGGCCGCATTCATCACTAGTGTGTGGAAGGCGACAATGGCGGCTTGTACGACTTGGTGGACATTTTGGATGCAACGCGGAATAGCGCGTTGTCAAAGACATTCGTCCTTGTCCGGACTTGCTTTTGATGACCTTCATTGCGACGGGCGGGACGTATCGCGTTTGGTAGCGTGGGAGAAGATAATAATAAAAATTCCAAGTTGCTGCGTCGGCTGAATTAGTGCTGACATGACCCAACGAAGTGGGAAATACAGTAGTGCTGTACTTCACAGCTTCACCAGCCCAAGCTACGCCCATACCACCACACCTGTCCATGTCCCCGTCTCTTTCTCTTGCCGCCTGTCGGCGCTGGACACTCTCAAAGCTGGCCACTCAACACTCTACCTCCTCCATCTTGGCGCTGAAGGCCTCTCCCGCACTACCACCCCGCACGATCCCGCAACGAGGCGGTGATTGTGCAACCCGTGCTTGCCGAGCAGCTCGAGGACGACATGCTGACCGTCACCGCGTTCCCGTCCCCACACGTTGGCTGCTCCACTTCAAGATCTCGACTCGGCGGTCTGGCCAGTTAAGTCATACACGTTTTGTGTAACGTGATGTCCTCTTTTCTGACGATCTAGTCTATCTTGTGACTTATCATGAATGTTGGAGGGCTCTTCTCATCAGAAACCGACCGTCACTCGTTTAGTTCCTAATTGTTGTGCCACTTTTCTTATTAGGATGGTATTTTACTGGATTTCGTGGGTTCTGTGAATGTTCAAAGTCAACGTGTTGCCCGTGCTATCTGGCTACAGTGCCCTGCCCCTAAGGACTTGCTACGGGCACAGAGACGGCCTCGGTCTCTTTACACGACGTAAGGGCTTGAGTAAGGATCAAGGATCTAGTACCAGATGAGGTGAAATTTGATCGGCAATTGCTGGGACTCTCAGCTTGGCTAATTTTTGGAAAGCAGTAATCCTTCCATGTATATTTGGAGTGGCAGGCTTCCTGTTTACCTGTGGGGCAACTGCATGTCCCCGGGGGCGTGCTCAATAGCACCGTGTCTTCACCCGGCTCTCGAAGAGACGACTTGGAGATCATTTGTCTGGGAATGGAAACGCATTTTTGTCTTTCGTACAGAGCGCAGAGTGCCTGGAACACTTTTATCGTCCCCTACGACATGACTGATTTCCGATTCTCCGTGCGACGGTATTTTCAGTAAACAGCTCTCTAAAACTGGGACCTACACTACGTTCGATTTTAGTAGGGTTTAATACTTAATCCTTACCCGAGCGCGTGTAACACACGTTAACACACTTCGTTTCTCTTATGATCTCTATGTGACGAGAGGTGGTAATTTACACGGGCGCAATTCGTGAATGGTAGTCCTATTCCTCTACCTTGACCTCCACAAGGGGGCAACAGGGCTGAGGGAACATTTGGTCCAGAAAATTCGCAGTCGTGGACAGAGTATAAATCATGTCCTTCATGGGTCCCGCGCTGGCAAGATGCAGCCAGCGCAAGAGCCAGTGCACACACAAGCCTACCGACAGTATCCGTCGACTCTGAGTCAAACCTCAGGCTCAGGGTTCCCATCGCCTCCCAGAGTCGTGAGAGTCCATTCTTCTTCGTTGATAATCGTATTCTCATCGCGGATTGACTCCCTATCAGTTCAACTCTATGACTTCTGGCTTTACGCAGAGGGTGCCATCTTACAATGCACAACCGTACACTACCGTATGCTTGACCGTATGACTCCTCCCTCAACCGACAGCAAACGTCTCTGATGCCTCGACAAATGCAGCAGGACTTCTACAGAAACCAATCCGCCGTACCGACTGGACCTGTATATGGCAACGACGCGTCCATATATGGACTCGGAGGCACGATTTCTGGGCATGATCTCAACCACACCACGGCATCTTGGGGGACCCCGGCCTCTCAAACCCTGTACAATACCAACTACTCGATGGTCAGTGTGTTCCAACTGATGTCAAGGTCGATCATCCACTTACTCTACCGTTCCATAAAGCCGAGTATTCCGTACTGCACACCATACAGTAACCTTGGACAAGGCGACTCGGAAATCAACTACACTGGGTACCAGTTCGGTAGCAACCAAGTCCTGGGTCCCACGATGAACTTTTCACCACCTAGGGCGAATGCCAATCACGGTGCCTCTTCCGAATGGCGCTTCCATAATTGTTGGGTTAGCCATGAGGAGCAAGATGAAATTCACCTGACTATAGCACTGAAGAGGATTTGACTCCGTTGTCAGTTGGATCGATATTGGTCTGGAAGAGATTGGGTCAAAGGACACGTTTTAACGTTTTGTCGTAGTACAGTATTTGATTTGCGGAGATCTGATCTTTGAGAGTGTGTTAACGAAACGTAAACATGACGGATGGCCCGGTCTTCAAAGACTTCAATATCCCGCGGCGGCGGAGTTATTGTGTTGTAGCCGGTCCGAAAGACCGTAACGGTAAAGCAACCGTCCGCACAATCACTCTTATGGCGACCACAAGGTGGTAGTCTCGCAGTGCAAAATTGCAGGACACCATGAGGTCAGTGACAACCCTTAATCACGATTTCCTACGAGAATTTTCTGCTACAGATACAGATTACTTTGGATTTGCTGGTACAAATAAGCGTTGAGCTTCCCACCGCAAGTTTGATGTGCTGGGCAAGAGTAATGACTGAGTCATGTGTCGACATGTTGACAACAGTAGACGGTAGTATGGCAGTGTCAGTGCCGTGTCATGTAAGCTACTGCTTTCACCGTCCCGGGTTCACAGTAATCGATGATCATTTCTGTCCGCAAGCGGAATGAAGCCGCAGACTCTCACAGGCTACCGCAAAGCAAACCGCAAAGTCCGCAACGGAGCACAGATGTGTCTATGGAAATGTGTTACTGTGGGTGCCGTCCCATTCTATCCTCTACGTCCACTACTCCTCTGCCGAGGACGCCCAGAAGTAGCCGATGGAAAGCATACAGGGTCAATGGCTCTCTCCCATCTACGTAAGGAGCAAAAGTCGCAAGGGTCGCAGGTCATGACGACGAGAACAAGATCACGGCCGCGTGATGGCACGTCATAGACCCAGTTGGTGGTCTAGCCTGAAGTCGGACCCCGGCCTGTTCTTATACCCGGAAAGCACGAATGTGATTATTACCGTTTCAACCAAGACACTTCCCTTTTATGAAGATCGCTGTCCTCGGCAACACACACGAGGGCAAATAGGCAAATGACACCGACCGCGAGGCTGCGATGCATGTAGTAATTGAATCGCTTTCCCCCTTGTGCGTGGCCTGGGCGGGCACCGCCTTGATCGGCGTTGGTAGTACGCTATCCTTGGAGTACTACGAAATGAATACCATATAGTGCCCAATGATGTAGTTTGGCAAGGTTCTGCTTTGCCGTCGGGGTCCCGGGTCCGTACTGACGACGTGCCCAGGATAATCGCCAGGGTTCGCCGTATTCGACAAGACAGGCGATTGCACGAGGGAAAGAGGCCCATGTGGTAGAAAGTGGCAATTCGTTATCATTGAGTGGACATACAGGCGCTTCTTGAGTACACACTGAGTACACTGACTTCCAAATTTTCAATCGTCTATCCTACATGTGTTTTCCGTATATGCGTGGGCCATCCATGTTCTATACAATATCTGCACTTGTGACCAACTCCGTCGGGTCATCATCCAGGCCGACGTCCTCAAACAAGAAGTTCCATAATGCATCGGAGTTTTTGAAGTCATGGTGTGTGACGTTGACCAGCCAGCGCGTATCTCTGATTCGTTCCAATAACTGTCGTTCCTGCGAGTTGGGCGGGAACTGCCGCGCCCAGTCCTTCCAGATTGAAAATGCTTCGTCCTGCGAATGAACGTTCAAACGGGCCCAGAACTTAAAGTAAACGGGGGACACATACCTTCCACGTTTCAAACGATTCCTGTTCGATAATGGTGGATTGGATGATCTCCTGACCTGGAAACACACCCCACGTGACCGCGTTCCGCTCAGTGTCCTGCATGTTAGTTTTAAGTTCGCCCTTTCAACAACAAAATAAGTGATCGTGAAGCGGACAGTGGCAATTCAAACCTACCGCCTTGTTCCCAGCTAAGAAGTCCACGACACCGTTCATAGACTTAATCGCCCTTTCCAGCCTCTCCACGATCGCTTCGCTAGCAAAGAACTCAACGAATGGTTTCTGGTACACGTATCCGCCTGGAGGGCCCCACCCAACAGTATCGTCTTCAGAGGGTGTACCATCGACAGCAGGTTGCGAGCTGACGGGCCACCAACCGTGGCCAGCTAGGCGAAGCAGGTAAGGGAGGATGAGCTGCGACTCGCTGGAAAGCGGCGCAGTCGAGAATGGATACGAAGTGATCTTGCCAGAGAGGAAGCTCAGGGACAACGCAGTTATGTCTGCCAACGTACGAGGACGTGGGTGGCTCGGTGTCTCCTGTTCAATTCGTCACAAAAGGAGGGACAGTCAAAAGCGTTGAGCACTTACGATGCGGCCAAAGCCTCCCCACAGATCTTGGCTGCCGAACGCGGGGCTGTTGGCATCGCCAAACCGTCCATTTGGGAATTCGTCCCATGTAGCCGAGTAATTAACCTCGCCTCTACCTGTCCCGCCTTCATTGGTTACGTGCGATGTGCGCCCGTTTGCTGCAGAGCCAGTTGCACCCGCGGGCGTGGTGATCAAGTCGGGATTAGTAGTTGTAGGTTGCTCTGCTGGCCCGATAGACTCCTTGTCGACATATAAACCCTGTACTCCTGCACAGAATCACGAAAAAACTCACCGCGATCAGTTTGGGATGTATTTTGGCATGACCTGGGGCCCATCCCAAGATCTCCAAGATACTCCGCACACTCTTCTCTAGGTTGAGAGTACAGAAGTGGACACCGCGGACACCACCTTCCTCGACAAGACGTTGAATTATCTCGACGCTTAGCGATATGCCATAGTCCTTAACTTTCTGGTCGTCATGCTAGGGCAAAATGAGGGCCTGTAGGCAAATCGACAAAGAATGGGATGGTAGTACCTTGATGGACTCCAGAGCCGCATTGATCGAGTTTGGGATATGTGTTCCACAGAGCTTTGTGACGCGAAGAAACGATGCATATGCTTGGATAGGCATTATACCCGGAATGACCGGGACAGTTATGCCTGACACAACTTGGTAAGTACTGGCAGGTATGCTCTTGAGGCGCTATCACAAACCGTAGGAGCGGATCTTTCGTAACCATCGAAGGAAGTTGTCGACGTCATAAAACAGTTGCGTTACGATAAAATCGGCGCCGCTGTTGACCTTTGCTTTTAAATATTCGATCTCTTCATCTTCACTGAGTACACTCCCTGCATGGCCATCTGGGTAGGCTGGAGGTGGGTGGAAGTTAGAAGCAGAAACATGAGCGTGGCTATAAAAATGACCTGCCACCCCGAGAGAGAAAGAATCGGAGAACTCTGGTGACGATCGGATGTAAGAGACGAGATCAAGACCGTGGTTGAAACGAGGATCGGTGGGGATCCAGTATTTTCTCCTCTTGGGGGATCTAGGAGACGCCATCAGCATCCACCATGCGGTCAAGAGTCTCAGTCGAGCCTCCTCCGCAGGCCAAGATGTTTTCGACCCCAATATCTTTCGCAGCCTACACACCTCAGCACGCCGTGGGGTCAACACCAAGGGAATCACATACCCGAAGGGCATCATCCACCGATCCTTGTAGCATGTTGGTGCAGGTCAGATGCATCACTGTATCAATACCGTAATCCTTCTGCGTCAATGACGCAAGCTCGAGCGTCTGATCCTTAGTCGACCCGCCTGCACCCCATGTGATATTGATCGCAAGGGGCTTAAGACCAGCCAAACGGGAGATCCGGAGTAGGAGGTTGCTAAAGCCCTATACACAATCGGGTATCACTAGAACGTGATCATGTTACGATTGGTCCGGCGTACCTGGTCCGTTCGTGGTGGAAAGAACTCGAAAGTATAGAACGGCCCTTGGACTTGCTCAAGCTTCTCTACAAGCTTCATGGCCGGTCAACAGAGGAGAGCAATGTAATCTAGAGGATCCTATGATAATAGCAGGTTCAGGCCCTTCAGGGTACGGTGCGGAACAACCTCGGAGCAACAAAGCGCTCCAGGGAGCACCGAGTGTTGGAGCGTTTCTGGCACGAAGCCGGAAGAAATGGACTTTCTGGTCTGGGTCTTCAGCGTACGGTATCACCGTAAACTAGTCGCAGGCTGGGGAGGCTCAACAGGCTCAAACACGCCCTGGTCACGCGCACTACCGCCTTTTAGTGCAGTGCCTGTTTCCAAGCGCTGACAGTGAAAACCACTTCATATTGCCCCTACTCGCGCGAAAATCTATACAACATGGCTAGTCCGACATCCCCTACAACGGAAGTCTCGTCCGGCACGTTAAAGCGTACAAAGATTGTGCTGCTTGGTGACCAGAGCGTTGGTAAGACCAGTCTCATCACAAGGTGCGTCGTCATCCAGGCTTTAACCTTCAGGATTTGCCTGACTCGTCACCAGGTTTATGTACGACACGTTTGACAATACGTACCAGGCGACTATCGGCATCGACTTCCTCAGCAAAACTCTCTACCTTGATGATCGGACCGTACGGTTACAGCTTTGGGATACCGCGGGACAGGTATGTCCACACATGGCAGGCGCATTGATATTCCTCACCCTCTTCTTCTCCATTAGGAACGATTCAGATCCCTAATCCCCTCCTACATTCGAGACTCCACAGTTGCAATTGTTGTATTTGATATCACCAGTGAGTGGTGCCCATTAGTGTCGTTTCCTTGCGAGACTCATGCGCTCTTAGATCGTCAATCCTTCCTTTCTACGACGAAATGGATAGACGACGTGCGGTCGGAGCGAGGGAACGACGTCATGGTCGTACTTGTCGGGAACAAGGCCGACCTGTCTGACAAGCGGTGCGTAGTCTTCGAAACAACATCCCAGCGAGTGTATGCTGAGGTGTAGCAGACAGGTAACGCTCGAAGAAGCCACTGCAAAGGCTCAAGAACTCAGCATTATGTTCATGGAGACGTCAGCAAAGGCCGGACACAACGTGAAAAGCTTGTTCAAAAAAATCGCCATGTCACTACCTGGCATGGAGAAGGACAGCCAGAACGCGGACACTCAGAATACGAGTGCGTCTACTTTTACATTTGCCGTCTATTGTCATGACTCTGACGGCCCTCTACGATTCTCAGAGATTGACGTGACTTCTCCACCACCGAACGAGGTTCCAGAAGCGTCTCAGTGCCAATGTTAATCTCATGTACCTTCTTCTGTTTTATCTGCCTGTCACACCATATTCCCTACATCTCTAGAGACAGCGAGTCGTCCAACTTTGTCGGGGGAATAGGGTCTAGAGGAGCAACGTATGATACTTAATACTCTACGGACAATCTCATCCTCGATTCATAGTATTCCCCGCGCCCCGAGGGTTAGCATCTGTAAACATTGCCCATTCCTCGTCCTTTCTCCTCTTTTCTTCGGACTTGGCATCGCCGAATGCCGTCCCATCCTGCTCTGCGTCCATGGTGAGCTGTTCGGAGGATGTAGGGTTGGCAGCCGACTGCGGTCTTAGTTGGGTCAGCCTTCAGACAATCATCAAGACCACAAGGAATGAGGGTAGCTTACCCCCGCCCGTGAGGATGTTACCACGCTGTCGCTCTATTTCTAGATACTCGTCGATGGTCATAGTGGGCAGACGGTGGTCAGGCTGGAACACCTGTTCCCGCAATCTTGCACGGTCGCTTCCCGCGCTAGAAGGTAATATTGTGAATGGCTGCAACGGCTGCATACGCACATTCCCATGAGCCAGAATGTCGAAAGAAAAGCGACAACCGGGACCACATACTTTACCTACTGGGTCCAGCAATTGTCCGCCGCGTTGCGATGTGCCTACAGAGCGAGGCGCATCGAGCGTCCATAGTGCACGATCTGCCTCGGGCGATGAACGTGCGCGCTCCGATGTTCCCGGCTGGGGTGGTAGTGGTGGTGCGGGCGGCGCGCCGCGCAAGAGTTCAAGTTCCTGAGCGATGCTCGCAAGTTGGGCGCGACTGAGCGTAAGCGAGTCGAAGTAGGAGAAGCGTCGCCGTCCGGTGCTCGTCGTCATCGTCGTCATCGTGTTCATCACTTACGGTAGTGGCGGAGGATGCGGAAGGGGGTAGCAATGCAGCGATGAGATCAAAGTCGGTTGGGGATGTGTCGGACGGTGGGAGAGGGACGCGATGCCGTGTTGCGATGGTCTGAATGGGGAATGCGCGTTTGTTTAGGTTTTGCATGGGGTAGTTGGCTTATTTACCTCGATGCGTGTGCGAATATCTTTTTCTGCTTGGTACTGCTTGATCTTGGTCTCCCGTCGTCGGGCTGGATCGGCGATGGCAGGGGCGTTCTTCCCGTGTAGTTCCTGCTCGGACTTGGACACGATTTCGTACAGTTCTAAGTCTGACACGAATTTGGTGAATCCTTGCTGCCCATAGAGTAGGAATACGTCCTCTAAGGTAGGCTCAGCCCGAGAGGGGGAAAAGAAGACGCACCTCGGCTTCGCGCAGACGCACCAAGCGCTCGTCCCTCTCGATTGCACGAGCCCTGCTTTCGATCTCTGCGGAGACATAAGGTACAAACAGGTACACCAAATCTTGAGTAGAGATGTCGTCGAGGGTCTCATTCGGACTGAAGAGTGCAAGATCTGCGACACGCGCACGCGAGTCACGGCAATCTGTAAGTGCGATATCAATTAATTCCTGGCCCGCAGGTTCAACAAAGGATCGTTCGCCGAGAAAAATATCGCGGACTACCTGGGTCTCATCTTGGATCGTTGGTAAATTGGATGCTTTCGAGACATTTAGCAGTGCACGACGAAACACAGTGGGAAGCGATTCCATGATGTAAGGGTGTCAGTTGTCCATCCACATAGTTTAAGCTTGCTCCGGGGGGCTGGAACGTGCACGTGCCATTGACGCGTTCTCTTTCCCTCTTCATCATGGGTAAGCGCGCCCGACAAGACCCTGCAGGGCCCTTCCTCTCGCGCATAACCACCGCAGATATACTCAGAGGCGACATCCACGATCAAGGAAGCTATATTGAGGGCCGCATACACGCAAAGAATCCAAGGAATAATCAGTATAGCATCGATGTCCGTCCTCTAAATGTGAAAGCAAAGCCCGTCTATCTAGATGTCTTCATCGCAGAAAAGCTGCAAAGGAGGTTGGGAGAGCTCTCTGTGGGAGATCATTTGCGAATATTATTGGAAGGCGCTCAACTCCTACCGTTTACCGGTGCTTCTTCCCATCTGTCTGTTACCCTTCGCTTCAATGAAGGTATAACAGTACTGTTGATGTCGAGAGCGGGCCTTCAAGGAGAAAAGGAGACATTGTTTTCCGTTTGGCCTGGTCTAAGTGAGCATTTTATTCTTTCCAGCGCTGGTTATAACCATTTGTTGGTGCAGAGACAGGTAAGGCCAAGAAGAAAAAGCAGGGACCGAACGTCGATAACCCCGATGTGGGATGGTTCTCCACGCCGCCTCAAAGCGATGGAACTTTTGGAACGCAGGCCGCCACCGTCGTGGGCCCAAATCTAACGAATTCGGCTGAGCCGTTGCCGCAAGGGGCCTCCTCTCTCGCTACCCAAGCGAGTCACTCGGAGGCGGAAAATGATGCCGATCCTTCCACATTGGCCACTACTCCCGTAGTCCTGTCGAGCTCGAGGAAGTCGCCCTTGACTGCAGGAGAAAGTCGCGGTGCAAGGACTTATGCATACAGAACCGCTCCTTCCCATCAACTAAGCTCACCCGTTCATCCTACCTCTACCCCGGAACTCTCCCCAACTGCTCATTCCACTATTCCCCGATCCCTGTGCCGTCTACATCAAAGCAACTATCAGGCCGCAACGTAGTTCTGCCTTCTGGAGGTCCTTCCGAGACGCGTGATTGTAGTGCTACGTCGAGGGATCCTCCTTCCAGTAAGCAGCAGTCGAAAAGGAAGAGGAGAAGAGAAGAATCAAAAGAAGCATCGTCATCTGCTACCATGCCTCCCGCAACTACGAAAACTCCATCACCCCAAAAGCACGCCAACTACTCTAACGGCTGTTGAGGATAGAGATGTCTGCAATCATTTACGGCGGGAAGACGGTCAAACAGAGTCGATTCCCGATGCCACTGCCATGCATGCCAACATACAGTCTGAGCAAGGTACGATTGCGCGACCGGGGTGAGCAAGTGGGATCGGGCGAAGGTGTTGGCGCCACTGGAGAGATAGTAAACGCAGAACCAATATTGGATGACCCATTGAATATGCAAGCAGGCTTGGTCGTCAATGGGGTAAGTTTTCCCCCCCGGAGACAATATCGCTTGTTGACAACCTCCCTCTCGCAGTGGCCGTATACCGCTCTCTCCAAAATTAGACATTCGGTTTTGATGTCTATAATCGGGGTTGTCTCCTCTATAACGAAGGAACCCTCGCAAAGCCAAACAGGAGGTACGAGATCTCCCATAACGGCCTTTGCCACTCTTGACATGCCTCTTCAGATTGGTGCATTTGCTTGTCTATACTGGATCCCTCTGTCCTGGACTCGTTTGGTGGTGTTCTCTACGCAAGCGGTGTAGGCATCAAGGTTAATTGTTTCATGAAGGTGGAACAGTGGCTTCCAAACCCAAAGCCAGGCGACGTTGTCCTGTTGCGTCACGTCAAGGTGCGGCGTATTACGATTCGTCTAGGTTGGCGGTTGTGCTAAGGATGCACATCAGATTCAGCGTTGGAACGACAATCTTACTGGTACCTGCTACTCAAATACAATGCAATGGGCCATTTATGACCCTCTTAGTGAAGAGGTACTACAGCCGGATCCTAGCATTTCCAGCCATCGGTCTCATAACCCGCCCAATTGGCACGTAGTATCCCAAGAAGAGAATACTGTGCGCAATTAACCAGGTGGTGGCAGCAGTACACAAGCCGCGTCGAGCGCCAGGGTACGGCGGTCCAAATCGGAGGAGGTCCGATTGTAGCATTAGAGAGGAAGTCGACTATTCGACAAACCTGCTCATCAGCGAAGCCGACCCCGGGCGGGAACCAGTGATACTCAACTGCACAGTAGGGTGCGTGCGTTTTGATGCACCAGCCAGACCAGACCTTGCAATTTCTGACTCGATCGGGTAGATTCTGCACGGGCATGCAAACCACATCTCGGACATTTAACCATCTACGTGACGGATTACACGTCCAAACCGGGCACTTTCACAGAGCACAGCAGCGAATGGTGCCCCGCATCCTTGCCGACCGTGTGCTGCGCATCGAGATGTGGCGCGACAAAGCAGTCGCACTAGCGGAGCAGATGAACCGGGCGAGTACTGGTCACTTGATACGTGCGGATGAAGATTAGCACTGGTGGTTACATCGAGGGCTCATTCTCCAAGGCGGAGAAGGCGCGAAAGCTTTCCATCGCAGATGTAGATACAAGTCCCTATTTACAAGCGCTTTTACAGTGCGTTACTTCATCAACTCGGGCCCTTGCTTATCTGATTATTTTATCTCGTGGTCAGGCGGAAGAAAGTGTGGGAGGAAACGACACGATCCTCACGCGTTCCCACACAAGCTGTTCGACGAAGTAGAGCTTCAGTCTATTTTTGACTGTACCGTCGAGGTAGGTTCCCCTTTCGCAGTTTAACTCGGGTGATTGAGTATATGGCCTTCAGGTTCTGCATGCAGAGTATAATTCAACAGGCACGTCGATACTGTACATTACAGACTACACCGAACGTAGTGATCTTGCCACGCCACCGATGGCATTGTGGAGCCGTGGTCTGGAAGGTCGAATAGTGACTTTAGAACTGCAAGGCCAGCAGAGCAAGATTGCAGACAAGATGGAGCCTGGATCGTTCTTCACTGTCAAGCATATGCGGCTGATCGAGCGCGTTATGGGTATCCGCAGAATCGTCGGCAGGATCGGGGGCCCTGATCGCCTCATTCGCAAACTCAATGGGACAATCCTAACGAAGAACTGGAAAAACTCCTGGGTGCGTCGGATCTATCATATAGTCAGGGTGCTTGGCTCTAGTTTACCGTGCCGTATCACAGGCGGAGGAAACGATGGAAAGGAGAAATGGGAACAGCAAGACAAATGAAGGCTCACTACCATTGCCGCGTTCTGAAAGTGACAAGCGAGTGAATAAGTTCCGTGTCCGCGCGCGGGTTATCGGGACGTTCCCCTGCGGTTGAGGACTGCGTCGTTCGCTGCTGCAAGAACTGCTCCGAGGAGTGAGCCTTGTCTTCTCTTGTATGGCCATGGAGAACTAACGCTGGCATAGGTTACCCGCGGGTATGGACACTTGCACGCCATGCACCGCGGCTGATGGGCCATGTCAGAATGGGAGAACGTCTTTCATCTGTTCATGCGCTTGCAAGACGAGCATGCAGATGCACAGATTACGGTGGCAGTCGACCAGAATGTGTGTACTCTCTTGGAGTACTCATCTACGTTGCTCATCCCACTATGCGAGCAGAGTAGCATACTTAGTGGCCTCGGGCCCGACGACGTAATAGGCGCATCGGGCACTAACGTTCGTGAGCGCCTAGCGGATATATCGGGAACTTAGAAGCTGTCCAGGCCGCGAGCAGCCAAGGGAGAACGTTAGAAGCCAGGGTGCCAGTACGTGAGTTACGATCGAGAGCTGGCATGTTGAAGACAAGAGGGTGGCGATATCGCTTACGGCTACTGTAAATTGTGTGTGATTACATAATCGAGGACCTATTTGACGCTAGCTTGTGCTTGGCTCAGAAGCGTTCACCCATGCGGCTACCCTTTTCCCTCCTCTTCCTTCTTTCATCCCACTATGTCCGTGCTCTGAGGCACTCTTTTGAATCTCACGACTACTATGTTTTGGAACATGATCCTCACATGGCCCTTCCCTGTCCCAAGTTGCCAGTCGGCTCAGTGTTCAAGTCGTTGAGCGCGTCGGAGAGCTTGACAACCTTTGGGTAGTTCGCATTCCAAAACAACCCCATCGACATCCCTCAGAGAGCGCGACGGAAATGACGATCGTGTATTTGCCGCCCTTGCAGCTCTTCGCAATCCTATTTCTGCAAGAGATCCTGATCGTCACGTCACGCGCAGCATAGCGGACTCTGTGAAACATCTCGCCCGCCAAGAACTCCGCCAGCGTGTAAAACGCGCTCCACCTCCCATTCGTCCCGGAGACGAAGACGATCCTTCCGCTCATCCACTCGCGCAGCCCGTCATTGACAGGCTTGGTATTTATGACCCGCTCTTTGTCCGGCAATGGCACCTTATCAACGAAGAATACCCGGAACACATGATGAACGTCACTCGGCTGTGGGATATGGGCATTACTGGTACCGGTGTTGTCACGGCGCTGGTAGATGACGGGCTAGACTACGAGAGCGAGGACCTCGCTGATAACTTTGTACGTGCTGTCCTCATTGTTTGTATTTGTGCTGCACCGTGCCTGAGTCTATGATCCCCCGACTCGATAGTGGGCTCCCGGCTCACATGATTACAACGACCACGAAGACCTTCCCACACCTAAGCTTCCCGATGACCACCACGGGACGCGCTGTGCTGGCCAGATTGGCGCAGTGAAAAATAACGTCTGCGGCGTGGGAATTGCATACGATTCTAAAGTCGCAGGTGTCCGCATCCTTTCTGGGACCATTCTGACGTCGATGAGGCCGCCGCACTCAACTTCGGATACCACAATACATCTATTTATAGCTGTTCCTGGGGTCCGCCGGATGATGGCAGGTCCATGGAAGCCCCAAGCTATCTCATCGAGCGTGCAATACTGAATGGTGTTCAAAATGGTCGTAACGGCAAGGGGTCTATTTTCGTCTTTGCCAGTGGCAATGGTGCTGCGCATGGTGACCAGTGCAATTTCGACGGCTACACGAATAGCATTTATTCCATCACAATTGCCGCAATCGACTATAAAGGCCTCCATCCTATTTATTCTGAAGCATGTGCTGCGAATCTCCTCGTAGCTTATAGCTCAGGGAGCGGCAATCATATTGTACGTTCACGTTCGCTTGCTCAGCTTTTATCTCTTTGTTGACCAGGCTTGAAAGGTCACCACTGATAAGGGAAGGTCTTCATGTGCCACCACGCATGGTGGTACTTCGGCGGCAGCACCCAATGCCGCTGGGGTCGTTGCTCTTGCACTTTCTGTTCGGTATGCTCTCTCGTTCGCGAATTATGCGCAATGACGTTGATCACGTCTTGTTCAGCCCCGACCTCACGTGGCGTGATATGCAGCACCTGGCAGTCCGCACGGCTGAAATCATCAACGAAGAAGATCCGACTGGGATAGGACAGCTGTGGGCCGATTGTTCTCGTACAAGTACGGCTACGGGCGCCTGAACGGCTATAAATTCGTCACCGCTGCACAGGAATGGCAAAGTGTGAAGCCGCAGGCCTGGGTCGAGTTACCTGCTGTGCAAGTCGGGAATGGCTCGTCGACCTTGAATGGGGAAATGAGCGGTGGATTGGCCATCGTCCCCGATGGTGTCACAAGTACTATCACGATAACCCAGGAAAATTTGGATCAAAACAATTTTGAGGCACTAGAGCACGTTACTGTGCGTGTGTGGATCACTCATGACCGACGTGGTGACGTCGAGGTTGAGGTCGTAAGCCCGAATGGGATCAAGAGCATCCTCGCAGCGCGCCGTCGTGATGACCTCAACAGGGACGGTTTCCCAGCGTGGCGTTTCATGAGTGTTAAACATTGGTGAACCTTTCGTCCTTCTTTGTAGGCACGAATACTGAACCTGCCGAAGGGATGAGGACCCGCTTGGTACTTGGACGATTCGAGTCTCCGACATCGGTGCCGAAGGTCGTACAGGTAATTTTCTTGGGTGGCAACTCTCTCTCTTTGGTTCGACGATCGACGCGTCCATCGCGGGTGAATATCAACTCTCCTTATTCGAAAAAGCGCTCCCCTCTGTCCCAAGTCCCAATGGCCCAATAGTGTCCGACCGTCCAGCACCACGACCAAGGCACATCCGAAGCCCACAGACCACTTGCCTGGGGACCACGGAGAGGCCGAAGGAGAAGCGGATAAACCTGCCTTCGATGACAGTAATCCCACGGATGATGCCACTAGACCGTCAACGAGCGCGACTGCCAGTGGGACCATGATACCCACAGCAGACGAAGGCTGGTTCTCCGACATGCTTCCCTCGTCTCGAACCAGAAATGGGTCTTTGGCGCAGCGGGAATGTCCTCCTCTCGGCGTCATGGCAGGCTTGTTCCATGTAGGCGCGCAAGGCGCCATCGCCGTGCCGCAGGACACTACAGTGCGCGCTGACGACGATGTAGCGCTTGGCGCGTTGCCACGCGGTGGCAGTGGCACCACGTACGAAGAGTTGTACGATGCATTGGTGAACAAGATGACGACGACGCGGATGAGAATACCGGTCTCCGTGCAAGTTCACCGGTGGCGCAGGACCTGGGCTGGTTTCACGAAGGCTTCTTGGACGACGAGGACCCGCATACACCGCGGACGGCTCCGACGCCAGCGTACAGGGATGAGCCGGATCCGGCGGAGGCCCCAAGGGGAGACATTGTTAGCCGATTGGGAGAGGGGTGGGAGTGGAGCAGGAGTGGGAGCAGGAGTGGGAGCGGGAGTGGGAGCGGAGATGGGAGCTGGTACAAGCGTCGTAGATGGGGTAGCGTTCTCTTTCTCTGCTCGTTGCCC
>WTXL01000327.1:0-19667 GCA_022376525.1 Russula vinacea
CAAATTGCAAAAGATGTATAGTACTGACGTACATCGGAGGCCTCCTTTCGTATACTCCTTCCCATTCCAACGATATGCTTGTTTTTCAGTCAATGAAACTTCAAAATCCCCATCTATCGGATTCAATGACCCATGGCAGCGAGGACATGGTGGCGGGGCGATAGCGACGGGGTACGTTGGGGAGGCTGGATGTTCGAGACGCTCTTGATCAAGGCTATTTGAGGCATTCTTAGTTCAATAATCTGGTGAGTGAGTTCTCTGGACATACCACAGTGAACTCATCGATGAGGATTCAGCCTGAGCGTCGGGTGTGAAAGGGTAACTTTGAATTCACTGTACCCACCGCCAACCGCAATGGTTTTGAGCACCACGAATCTCCAGCAGTCACGTCACACCAGTCGCGTCACGTCACGATGATTGGGCAGTCACCTGTCACGCCTGCCTCTGGCCCGCGCGCTGCTCAATTTCCCTACAACACCACGTCCTGGTCTCAAAGCACGGTGCTGCACTGTCTAGGACGCGCTACACGACGTGATCATGCTCTCCGCCGGACGTGCTCAAATCCGTCCGTCGTCCGCCTACGCGCGTAAGGTGGCCGCCGAACGCCTGTTCCACGGCCACCCAAACCCAGTGTTACGAAGGCATGAATGCGTCGCATTGTGTTGGCAGTAAAAATTAAAGGACAGGGCGACTCAACCCACCGTTACTACGGGACCGCCCTCCGCATCCTCGGAAGCCTGTGCAAAGAGTACGGCCTTCCACTCCTTGTTCCACCGGGGCCGGGCGCGTTGATCCTCATCTCTCCTGGGGTTGAACTCCCTTCAGAACCCCATATCACGACCAGCGGAACAAATACGGCTGTGCCAACAAGGTCTACATTTAATCACATTCTTATTTCGACCCTTCGACACGTTTCTGTCAACCCTGCGACCCTTCCACGAGTTTTGGAGGCTCCGCTTGAGCCGTTAAATCTTACATTTCCTTCTGACACGCCAAATATGCTCGGTTGTGGCAAATTGGTCGCGTCCTTATCAGCATGAGAGTCGATAGTGGTATGGCAGCCTTGATAGGCTTTGGATGCGGAGCGTTTTTTTAAGGTGCGTTCTCTGCAAGCACTTGCGAGACAAGTTGATGGCTCCTTTTTTTCTAGGGTGTTATATGTTTCTCGTCGCTGTGTATCTATCAAAATTTAACGGTCCAACAAGTATTTGTACCTCAACCAACATCAATTGAACATGTGGATACTTGGGACCCCACTGTCGTTTTCAGCTTGCCAGGAATTCATCTCCGCTTTGCCAGACGCTGGGCTTCAGGCATCGTCTTCTCTCGGAGCGCCGCCTGGTTCTCGTTCTCGCCTCTGAACATGTTCGACTTGAAACCCTCGCTGAATGGGCTAAGGATCATAGCGCAGCATCAGCCCTTTGCGCGCCAATCCTCCCGTTCAACAATCAGACCTAGCCTCAAAGTTTGTGGCAGCTCCGACGAGGGTATGTAGTCTTGGCCGAAGATATCACAATCTCGGGTTCCGTCGTCCGCCCACCTACGTAGGTACCCACGCATAGCCAGTTCTACAGCTAATCACGAAAGCCCAGTATCATGAAGCAACAATCCAGTCGCACGGCGTCAGCTAAAAATCGAAGAGGTAGCACGTGACCTGCCGTCACGGCAGGCCCATCGTATCCTTGAGGGTCAGTGCAAAGGGTACGTCGATGCTCTCTCTCCGCAGCCAGTCCGCAGCCAGTTTTATGTCGAACCACGCGTTTCAGCGGCTGCGAAAGCAATTTCTCATCATTGAGGCCTCGGAAACATATTTTCGTCAGCTTCATAAAGCGAATCTTTTCGACAAAGGGGCACCGCAGAAGAGGCCAACCGCCGCAAGCGGAGCAACTGTTGGCTGGCAGGCGACGGATGGACTTCAAGGCGAGGCGTTAGCGGCCCGTTTATGATTTATAAGAACCATTGCCTCAGATGAAGAAGGTTGAGCCGTTGCCTCTGGTTGAGCAGCAATCTCTACGAAGCTTTTCCTCGGCTTCTGGTCCATGACGGGCTTTCCCGGGTGGGTGTCTACGAGGCGACCACCTGCAGTCAAGCCGAGCCCCATGCTGTAGAGTCGCCATGTAAACAGACACCCACCAGCGGCGTTGCAAATGTCTGAAGATTTGAACGCGCTTATCCAAGGTTTATCACGGTGCGTGACATGGTCTATAATCCTTCCGACGTCCGGTATATGCTCGTGGTTGTTTTTTTTTTGGTTCATAACCCTCTGCAGCTCAGCGGACGAGTACGTCTCGGGCCTGTTCGCGAAGGCATTCGCGACAGAGGGCATGAAAGTGATCCCGGAGCTTATTAGACGGAAGGAGCGCGGTCCTGGCACACAGACATGCTCACCCATCAGAAAGTACGTACCTCGAGGGTAAGTCCGGTGGTTTGCGGGAAGTGAAGCTGCGCGGACTACGTCGATAACCTAATGAATACGGTCATCGGTGGGGTATCGTCGATTGCGTTGATGGGGAAAGGGTGTCACCTTACAAGGACTAAGGTATGAACACGGCGTCAGCTTCGGTGGTGTATTGCGCGCGACTGAATTGAATTATTCTTTGAAGACCCATGTAAGCTAGGCGTTGTGACCGCTTGCAACCAGATAAATAAAATCTCTGCTGGATTGTTCGAGATCAACGAGGTAACGTGGAGCGGGCTGTACTTGCGTACGCCCTTAGTCTTCAGCGCTTCACGGATTATTTGCTGCGCTGCATCTATATCTGTTTATACAGCACAAAAAGTTACTTCTGCGAATGTCCGCGTCCGGAACTACTTCACTGCCAAAAAGCACTCAACTCAGGTTGATGACCGAACGCGCAGTCGTACTCTTACAAAAGATTAGGGCGAATCGTTGCCGAGGAAACGCATGGACCCGAGTATCGGACGGCGGCATGGCATGATTCTTGATTCCTTGTCAATCATACTGCCGTGCTATTCTACATAACGATGTCATACCAACGACTCGGAGTCTGACCATTGTGATATTATAAAACACTGTGTCTAGAATCTCAGTAGCGAACAGGTGTAAAGAAGAATGGTCGGTGGTAGAGTAGTAGTATCGATCAATTATTCACTAGGCTCCCTTTTCCAGCTAGAAATGGCAATGGGGTGACTGGCAAGCTGTCGTGCGGCAACAAACTGCCCAATGATTTTCTGAACAGGTACAACTGTCTTCTCTAAGAAAAGTGTCTCCAGGGCGGGTAACAATTCTGTCACTCTTTCTTCCCCGACGAATTCTTGCAGGATGTACGCGACATCCGGTACGAATTCCTGGGATATGTAGAGACACTTCAGAGTATCATTGAATGTGTGGAAAAGGTCCAACCATTGGTTGATCTCGATGTCGTCTGACCAATCCAGTCGAAGTATTCCATACCCTATGATGTAGAGGCGCTCCACCGCGGAAATGGGAGCATGACGGAAGAACGAGCCGCAGAGCTCCGCCACAGACGAAAGTTGATGATAACCATCGCATGGGATTTCCAACTTGATCTCTCCGTCAGATGGCTGGGGAAGCGTGACCTCAACAGCCCAATTGCGAAAGACCACACGAGCTTCATCGTATATCTTGAACTTCAGAACGCGACTGATGAACTGGGTGAGCTGTCGAGTGTTAAACGACTCTTGATGAACTTGAAAGAAGACTATCGCCAACTTGTTGAGTAGAGGGGCATCAATACGCGCCACGAGATCCTCCGAATATTCGTCGTCCCCTTTGAACCGCAACCAAGTGAGAAGGGGGAGGAGTGCGCGTGTCTGCGGAGGTGGACATCGGCTTTTCTGGTTAGGGTGGCCTCGAGGCGATCTAAATTCAATCTCGAGAATTTCGAGGCTGGTCGACACGGAGAGGGCAGTGACCATTGCTTCAGGTGAAATGTACCCGGAATCAGGAATTTCTTGAAGATTAAGACGGACAAGGTGAGTGGTAGACAAAAGTAGTTTTGGTAATCCCGGAAATGGAACGTTATTAAATTCGAGAGTTTCTAGAAGTGGTGCAGATCCACCCAAGAACGAATCGGGTTGGACCGACGCTGATTTCCCGCACCAAAGCTCCAGATTTGTCAGTTTCGGGAACGGCCGATGCAATGCTGCCAAGAGTTCTTCTAATCCCGGATTATCTTCACAGTATGTGAGATCCAAATCACATATGCGATCGTTGTGCTCGAGTGCCGCAAAGATGTTATCCATGTCCAACGATTCGTGGCGGTCATACCATAATTCGATAGGCAAGTGTGGCCAGATATCTTGCATCTCCCTCACTGGTGTACTGGATGTGCAGAACAGTCGTAGATCCAGGCGGCGCGGTGACCCAAAAACAACATCACGCCATTTTCGACACACATGCACCAGCGTGTACCAACAATCTTCATCCAAATAGAAATCAAATATTTCTAAAAGGGCGAGGTCGGGGAGCATCTCGATTGTCGCCCAGGCTTCATGGGATCAGCCAATAGTCAGTACTAGTCAGTACTGGCTATTGTGCAAATTGCAAAAGATGTAAAGTACGTACATCGGCGGCCTCCTTTCGTATACTCTTTCCCATTCCAACGATATGCTTGCTTTTCGATCAATGAAGCTTCGAAATTACTATCTATCGATGACCCATGGAAGCAAGGACATGATGGCACTGGCAGGGCTACGGCGACCGGGTACGTTGGGGAGACTGGACGTTCGAGACGCTCTTCATCAAAGCTATTTGAGGCTTTCTCAGTTCAGTAATCCGGTGAGTAAATTCCCCTTAACATACCACAGTGAAGTCATCGATAGGGATTCAGCCTGAGCGTCGGGTGTGAAAAGGTTGCGCCTTTTTACCCAGTTTAAGCACAAGTCAACATGAAAGCAGTCACGTCACCGCAGTCAAGTGACAGGAGAGCCTTTAAGGCCCCGATAGACGGGTCCCGGCCAAAGCTTTGGCCGAAACCGGGGGCCCGATCGGGCCCTAAGTCTCCGGCGGCCGACTGCACTACAGTACAGTCGGCGATGCGCTCCACCGCGCGATCGTACTCTTAGCCGAACGTGCTCAAAAGCGCTCAAACCTCGAGGTCTGTCTGTTCAATTTTGTTGTCCGCCTACGCACGTAAGGTGTCCGCCCAAAGTCAGTTCCACAGCCACCCAAAGGAGCATGAAGGCATGATTCCGCATGAACAAGCTTGTTCATGGACCTGAAGCTCTCGCTGAATGCGCGAAAGATCATATCGATCATAGCGCAGCGTCGGGCATCTGAGTGACTACTGCGCGCTGCTCAATCCCATTCAACAACGGGACCCAGGTCACCCAGCCTCAAAGTCCGTGGCGGCACAGACGATGACGCATGCCACGTCGCGATCATACTCTCAGCCGAACCGACCGAAATCTTGGTGTTGACCGCATACGTGCGTAGGTACCCGCGCAAAGCCAGTTCTACGGCCGAGAAAGCCCATCGTCGTGAAGCAACGATGCTGTCGCGCTGCGCTGGAAATAAAATCGAAGACAGGGTACGTGGCCTACCGTTGGCATTGGCGCTTCGCAGCCAATCTCATGCGTTTCAGTTGCGGCTAAGCAATTTCTTAACAACATCCAGGCCTTAGAACATATCCTCGTTAGCCTCATAGAGCGAACAAAGGGATATTGTAGCAGAGGCCAACCGCCACGAGCCGAGCAACAGTTGACCTGCAGGCGAGGTAGGACCTCAGGGCGAGGCGATAGCGGCCTGTTGGCAGCTTCAAGTTATGAGAATGGATGCCTCAGATGGACCAGGCTGAGCTGTTCCCTCTCGTTGAGCAGCAATGCCCGCGATCGTTGGCGACGATACTTTAAACTCTATGGCTTACTACTTGAGACTACTAGTAGGTTTTGTTGAGGAAACGCAGTCCTTAAGTATCGGACGGCGACAAGGCGTGATATTAATCCGTCTAAAACATGCAAAGGCACCCACCCCAAATGGGCCATGTCTCTATTCCACATAACGATATCATACAAATGAGTCTAATAACTGAGAAGTAAAACTGGAATCTCAGGAGCCAAAGGGGTACCCTAGTAATATTTTGGTTCCCAGCTAGAAAGGGCAATGGGGTGGCTGGTAAGCTGTCTCGCGGAAACGAACCGCCCAATGGCTTCCCTGACAGGTCCCGATGGATGTGTCTCCTCTAAGAAAAGTGTCTCCAGGGCGGGTAACACTTCTGTCACTCGTCCCCAACGAGTTCTTGCAAGGTGGGCGCAATATGCGGCTCAAATCCTTGGGATATGTAGAGACCCTTCGCAGCAGGAAATTGATGTAAAAGTTCCACCCATTGGTCGCTCTCGATGTCGTCTGGCCAATTCGATTCATCTTTATAGAAAAAATTCGAAATGTAGAGGTGTTCGACCATAGAAGTGAGAGCTTGATCGAAGAACGACCTGCAGAGCTGCGCCACAGATGAAAGTTGCCAATCTGACTCCCGGCATTTGATTCTTAACGAGATCTTTCCGTTAGATGTCTGTGGAAGTGTCACCAGAACGACCGTCCTGGAGAATTCCACACGCGCTTCATTGTATGCCTTGAGCTTTGGTGTGCGACTGACGAACTGCGTGAGTTGTAGAGTGTCAAATATCAGCTGATGGAAGAATGATATATGCAACTTGTCGAGTAGAGGGGCATCGATCCGGGCCATGAAGTCCTCTAAATATTCGCTGAACCCAACAAAGTCCAACTCAGTGAGGACGGGGAGGATTGTGCGTGTCGGCGGAGGTGGACGTCGTCTTTTCCGGTCGGGGCAACTTCGAGGGATTCGAGTTCAAAGTAAAGACTTCTGAGACTGGTCAACGCGGAGAGGCAAGTGACCATTGTCTCGGGTGGAATGTACCCCGAATGAGGAATGGCAGAAAGAAATAGAGAGACAAGGTGAGTGGAAGACAAAAGTAGTCTGGGTAATCCCGGAAATGGAATGGAGTGCAGGGCGAGTGTTCGCAGACGGGGTGCAGATCCACCCAAGAACGAATCGGGTTGGACCGGTATTTCAACCCCAAAAAACCGCAGACCTGTCAGTTCCGGGAATGGCTGCTGCATTGCTGCCAAGACTTTTTCCGATCCCGGACCCGGAGTAAAACCTGTGAAATCCAAATTACATATGCGATCGTTGTGCTCGAGTGCCGCAATGAAGTTATCCACGTCCAACCCTTCGCCTTCTTCATCGAATACTTCGATAGGCAAGAGTGGCCAGGCATCCAGTGTCTTCCTTACTGGTGTCCTGCGTGTGCACCAGAGTCGCAGATCCAGGCGGCGTGGTGACCCAAAAACAACGTTTCGTCATTTTAGACATACGTGCACCAGCGCGTGCCAAGCTTCTGTACGTGCTTCATCCACATAGAAATGAAATATTTCTAGGAGGGCAACATCGGGAAGCATGTCGATTGTCACCCGGGCTACATCGCATAGGTCAACACTCCGTGCGGACCATTGTGCCAAAGATGTACGTACGTCGGCGTCTTTCGGTATATTCCTTCCCAGTCCCATGATGTGCTTGCTTTTCGGTCAATGGTCCTTCCAATTGGCAATCTATCAAAATTGATGACCCAGGGCGGCAAGGAAATGATGGCGGGGCGAGGGCAGGGTATGCTGGGGAGACTGGATGTTCGAGACGGTCTTGATCAAAACTGTCCAAGGCTTCTTAATTCAGTAATCCGGTGAGTGAATTTCCCTTAACATACCACAGTAAACTCATCGATAGGGATTCAGCGTCGGGGAGTCGTCGGGGGCGAAAAGATTGCTTACCCTTTACCCACCACAGCAGTTTTATGAGACGCACAAACCCTACTACACAGCCCACTGGCTCCACGTGGCCTTATTACTGCTAACTTACAACTGTCATTAATTGAGTATAAATTATGGTTGTTCCAGACTCCAGCCGCCGTTTTCAGCTCACCAGGAAATCATCTCCGTTGCGCCAGACGCTAGTGCTCAAATGCTTCAGGCATCATCTTCTATTGGAGCGCTGCCCAGCTCTTGCTCTCGCCTCGGAACTTGTTCGACTCGAAGCTCCTGCGGAATGCGCTGATCCTACTAGCGCAGCGTCAAGCCTTCAGGTGACTGCTGCGCTGCTCAGTCCTTTCCTTCAACAACCGGACCCGGCCTCTGCTGCACCGACGAGAACGCTCGCCACGACGCGATCGTACTCTTGGCCGAACATGTCAAAATCTCGGGGTTTGTCGTCCTCTACGTGCGTACTACGTAGGGTACCCGTAGAAAGCTAATTCTACAGTTACCCAAAGAAGCTCAGCATCATGAAGACACGATCCTATCGCGCTGCGCCGGCAGTAAATAGAAAGACATGGCACGAAACCTATTATCAATATAGGCCCACCGTGACCGTGTCTTTGGTAGTCTGTGCAAAGTGGATGTCGATGCCCGCTCCGCACCCAGTCCCATGCGTTTCAGTGGCAGCAAAGGCAATTTCTCAACATTTGCGCCACGGAAACATATCCTCGTTAGGCCCATAGGGCGAATGCTTCCAACAAAGGGGCACTGCAGCAGAGGCCAAGTGCCACAAGCGGAACAACTAGTACTGTTGGCTGGCAGACCGCTTGCCGACTTCAGGGCGAGGCATCAACCCTTTGGCAACTTATGACAATCAACGTCTGATATGGAGCAGCCTAAGCTGTTGCCCCTGGTTGAGCAGCGTGAATCAGTATCGGTGTCCCCGCGATCCTTTGCCTAATAGAAACGCCTCGCGAAAACTTAAGCTTCCCCAATGACGAGGCTACAGTCGTCGAAAATGGGGCGCGCCATGTAGCAAATTTTCGACCTCCGACATAAAACTGGTTGGCGATTACAATGACGGACCGCACTGGTCGCATCCTCAACGGGCAATTTTGGCTCTCTTCGCCGCACTCACAGTCACTATGCGGGGCTCCAAGCGTTTTCATTCCGATTATTGGGATTCTTGCGGCCCGAGGAAGCGCGTGGCCCCAGGTATCGGACGGCGTTATGATCGCTTGCAGCCGGTGCCCCGCTGCCAATGCTCGGGTTGTGACGCTCATATTCTATTGTCTATTCTATACGATATGAAATATACGGACCCGATCATCGTATGTCAAAAAGACTGCGACTGAAATCCCAGGGGCCAAACAACGAGTGTGAAGAAGAAATGTAAGAAGAACGATTAATCACTGTAATCATACTCATAAATCTTTCTTCCCAAACTAGAAATGACAATGGGATGACCGGCAAGCTCTCGTGCGGCAATAAACTGTGCAATAAGTTCTTGAACAGGCCCCGATGGGAGTGTCTCTTCTAAACAAAGAGTCTGCAGGGCGGGTAAAACTTCTGTCACTCTTTCCCCAACGAGTCCTTTTAGGGCAGGCGCGATATGCGGCACGAATTCCTGGATATGTAGAGACCCTTCACAGCAGTAAATGCACGGAAAAGTTCTAGCCATTGGCTGCTCTCGATGTCGTCTGGCCAATTCAGTATAGGCTTGGTGATGTAGAGGGTTTCCACCGTACATATGAGAGCCTGAAGGAAGGAGCTGAGCTGCACCAAAGACGGAAGTTGCAGATCTCCTCCGCATGAGATTCCCAACTTGATCTCCCCATCAGATGTCTCTGGAAGTGTAATTCGAACGTTACAACCAGTACACACCACACGTGCTTCAACGTATGTCTTCATCCCCAGTGTGCGACCAATGAACTGGGTGAGTTGTAGAGTGTCATAAAACTGTTTATGAAAGAAGGATATCGCCAACTGGTTGAGTAGAGGGGCATCAATCCGGGCCACAAGGTCCTCCAAGTATTTGCAGGCACCATGGAACTGCATGCTAGTGAGAACGGGGAGAAGAGAGCGCGTCTGCGGAGGCGAACATCGACTTTTCCGGGTAGGGCGACTTCGAGGGGATTCGAATTGAATCTCGAGTCTTTCGAGCCTGGTCAACACGGAGAGCCCGGTGACCATTGCCTCGGGTGAAATGTACCCGGAATGAAGAATCCTCCGAAGACGAAGATCAACGAGGTGAGTGGCAGACAAAAGTAAGTTGGGTAATCCCGGAAATGGAATGCATAGAAGGGTGAGTGATCGCAGACGGGGTGCAGATCCACCCAAGAACGAATCGGATTGGACCAGCGTTGTATAATGCCCAAACCCAAGCCGCAGACTTGTCAGTTCGGGGAATGGTTGCTGCATTGCTGCCAAGACTTTTTCCAATCCCGCAGTATCAAAATATGTGAGTGATATTTCACAAATGCGACTGTGGAGCTCGAGTGCCGCAAAGATGTTATCCATGTCCGACGCTTCGTTGCGTCCATCCCGTACTTCGATAGGCAAGAGTGGCCATATATCCAGTGTCTTCCTCACTGGGGTCCTGGCTCCGCATCGCAGTCGTAGATTCAAGCGGCGTGGTGATCCAAAAACAACGTTTCGCCATATTCGGCACACGTGCACCAGCGTGTACCACTCTTCTTCATCCACATAGAAATGAAATATTTCCAGGAGGGCGACGTCGGGGAGCATGTCAATTGTCACCCGGGCTACATAGCACCAGTTAAAAGTCCGTTGAGGCTATTGTGCAAAAAGATGTACGTACATCGGCTTCCTTTAATAAATTCCTTGCTAATCTCATGTGCTTGTTTTCCGGTCAACGAACCTTCAGATTGACCATCGATCAGTATCAACGACCCATGGTGGCCAGGCGATGGTAGGGCAACGCTGGAGTGCGATGGGAGACTTGAGACGGCTGACAGTTCATTGAAGGGGCGAGTCGGCCCGATTGGCCCGCCTAAAATGCAGGGCCTTCTACTCCTTGTACCTTACCATCGGGGCCGGACCCGTTGACCCTTTTCTCGCCCGGGGTTGAGCTCTTTTTCCGAAGCCCTAGCTCGCGACCAGCGAAGCAAATGCAGCTGTGCCATCGATAAGGTCTGCATTTACTGTAATTCAACATTGGACTCCGACGCGTTTCTGTCAAGGTTTCTGTCGACCTGCGACCCTTCCACGGGGTTTGCGAACCCCTCTTGGACCACTAAGTCTTGGCTTCATTTGGATGGAAGATGCTGGCGACAGCGACGAGCGAGCAGGATAATCCTTTTTTTGAGAGACTCGGAATTATCGAGAGAAGGCGTCGTCCTTGAGATTGCGCCTCGGGAACGGCGCTCTGTTTTTGTATGCCCTGTGCGGAAGCTGTGGAAAGGGAAAGGGTTTACAGTATAGAAACTGAGTACAATCACGCCCAGTGAGCCTAATATTTGACGGTATATGGACTCGGAAAGGAGTCGAGATGGTATTTTCCATCCTCTCTTGTCTATCACAGATTACAGCCGGTACTTGTTACAGCTCCGCTTGTTGGGATATGGCAATTACAGTTGCATCATGTACAAGAAAAACTTGCTAGGCACCTCTCAGGCAGTGGCGGGGCAGGCAACCTTCCCATTTGTCGCTACAGTAGCCTTTTTTAATTTAAATCCAGTTTATATACCGCGTGAGTCTGCCGACAAGCTGCGGTCTCCATGTTACTATGAGAATAAAGGGGGGACAATAAGAGCTGAAAGGTGCTATGAAGGTTTACGAAGATCTTTGGTACGTGACAGTCGCTGTGCTGGCGAACGTGATGGACCGCAGTTGCGATCGAGGATGCTACAGTACTGTTCCTGGGCCCGGGCCATCCTTTAGGCCAGGACTCGGAGTTGGTGAAATCGGACAACCGTAAAAAATCACTCACCCGAGTCCGAGTTCTAGTCAGACGATTCCTTTCTATATAAAAAATTGTTCGCAGCAGAATGACTCAGAATTTCCACAACAGAAAGTTGCCACGCAACAAAAATCGCTCTTGACTGAGTACAGTTTTGAGCCACCTCACGCGCCGGCGTCCGCTTCCTGTGCTATGGGAAAGGGAACGCGTATTGGGCCACTATTGGCGTGTAAGGTGTAAGGGGTGGCCCAATAAAGCTATCACTAACCTTACGGGTTACGATGGTTGTCACGCACAACGTACTATGTGCCGTAAACACAGTTTTTCGGCACAATGTTTATGCCTTTCTTTTCTTTCTTCCAATGTTGATCCTACTCTGGTCCGGACGCCCTCGGGCAGTTGCTTGCCCTCAGGCTCAGGCTCCCGTAGGGCCGTAGTTATAACTCCCCGCTTGTCACCGCTATCGGTCCATACTTACGACGCGTCTTCGCGTCTTCGACATCATGTGCCCTTCCGCTACGCGGAAGAACTTCTAACCATGTGGGTTCTCTCTCAATCACTTCACCAATTCACTAGCTTCACCTCACACGGGCTCGTCGGGGTACAGTAAGGGGAAACGAAGAACTAAGTTTGACACCGGCCCAACCAATCGTACAAATTACAGTATCCACATAACTGTCATTTGGAGGCAGATTTTTTTTCCTGCGGCATCGTATCGACGTCTTCACCGGCTGCACTAAATCGCGATCCATGCACTCTAGCGTCGCGAGGTCCATCCGCTGTATCGGCTACAGCGGGCACTGGTGTAGGTGTTATTCCCAAGTCCACGATGCCATGTCCTGAAGATCCCTCTTATCATAGTATGGGAAGGACCGCATACCGAATGTGAAGAAAACTAATCGACAATGCCCAGTATGCTTAGCGGTTGCACACACACGACGTTCGTTGTTTATGAAGGGATCATCTGGGTAGACACTTGACCCATTCCAGGTACAGTACACGCTGGCGAGCGACCTTGTTCAGACCCTATTCTTGTACAGTAACTTGGCCGCCGTGTATCACCGTGTTGATAGCGTCCGACTCGCTCGGACCTCCCTGCCCTGCTTTACCCTATTCAATCAAATTTTCCTACGCCACGTGACATATTCTACTGCGGCGTTAAGCTTCCACAAATCCATCTGGCATCGTGTTTCACATCCGTTTCGCCAGCGCGCGGGTCCGGGTATGTCAGCGCCATCAACAAAGGCATGCTCACAAGTGGCAAGAAATCCCACTGACACAGCGCTGGTACGTACAACGCCACAGAAGAATGACCTCTCTTCCGCAAGGTTCGTTCCCGCGTTAGTTTGAGGGGGCCTAGCCTTCACCGCGGACTTCTTTTCGCTCGCATTTAGGGCACAATAGGGCATCGGGGGAACACGAGAAGTTTGCATATCATGACACATTAATCTATGGTGTTTCTTATCACCTCCATAACTCGCCACTGACCTTCTAAGCTATAATGACCGCCAAACTCGCATGGCCCTCTTTCCCGAATCCCGAAATGCAAGACGAACTAGGCAGATCAGAATCAGTTTTGACCGGTGCATCATCAGGGGTGTGGAACATGTTCTAATCACTCGTTCAGAATATCAACGCTTGACTGATATTTGATAAGACACCCCGTAGAGACGATGCGTCAATGATGAGTAGGCTGTCGGTACAGTATAATCGAGTCTGTTTAGAAACCTTGCATGGCACTACAACATGTTACGCAAAGCTATGCTTTTCAAGTCTCCTTCAGAAGACTCACTGGCAAAAGAGTTCTGTGAGTACATCAGGACGGAGGTCACGAATCCTGACATCCCCTACCTGCAAGCGAGCGCGAGTGCGCATACATCCAAAGTCAGTACTTCAAAATCAGGGCTTGACTCCATAGTAGGCCCCTTCCCACCACCACGTATGAGGTCGGTGGGATGTGAGAAAACCCAGTTTTGACTTCGAGGGGGTTCGACACGTTAGGCAAGGTTTTGGGGAACCTCGCTCCAGATGATTCTGGAATTCTGCCGTAGAATAGTCGGTTCCATTTTTTGACTTTACCATAACCACGCGGAACATGGCGCGTTCCCATGTCCTTGTAAGTTTACGATACGATACATGAGATGATGATGATGGCTACAGTATGGGCGCATGCATACCACAGAACTTGAATCCATTCATTTCGAAGAAAACTCGTTGATAGATGATCCAATCAGTGAGCTACGAACAATATGAAACCGAATCAAGTGTAGAAATTTTGAATGGTGATCAGAACACACGTAGCGAAGGGGTTTGGAAAAAGCTTTGAGTTTGGCGCCCGACCCGCAGCGTCAGGCACCGCGCCGTACGGCAGCGTATTTGTCTAATTTCTCTTTTTCGGGTTCATCCGAGGGGTACTGTTCTGGAGACCTGTTCTGACGCGTAGCGTTTTCTAAGCGCGCTAGTCTTTTCGGTGTACAGTATACTGTAGATTGGAATTTTCATATTATTAGTTTAGCACCTGTGAGATGCCTTGCGCGCAACGTATGGTCGTTCAGTTGGTATACGAAGGTAAGCCCGGGGTCAAAGGGAAAGTGTTCGAAGGTGGCGGGTAAAGAAAAAAAAACGAAAAAAAGCAATAACATCTACAAATAAATCCGCCTTTTTGTAAAGCCGAAGTGTCGCGTGGGTCCAAAATGAAATGAAATGAATGAGTGCGAGTATGAGTGTACAGGTCTCCCGGAACGTAGGGTGTGTGGTATACAACATGAGAATCCAAAGAACCAGAAAAGATGGGAAATACGGTCAGCACATTTACAAGTGGATATACAAGCCGCGCATCTCAGCGAGACCAAGAAGATCGAGGACGCGTGGCATGCTACCACTCCCCCACATACTGAGGTATCTGAATGGCCATCGAGTGAGCCAAGGGACGAACAGAGATTGATGCTCATACAGGGGAATGGACTACCTTGTCCGAATCAGGAGCGACAGACACTTTTTGCTGGTCCTCGCTGTCTTCTTCGTCCAGTTCCTCTCTTTCCAGGTCTCTTTCCGGATATTGATGCTGCGGGCGTGGGCGATGGATGGTGTTGGCAACCATGACGAAAGTTGGTATAGTCGCCTCCTCGCGATCAGTGCCCCTCCCATGAACGAACCGCCTGGTGTTAAGTCTGGAAACCAAGTCAGCAACGGCAACATCTACTTGTATCGGGGAAACGTACGTCGCGAGGCATGAGTTTGCGTACACTGACCCAGAAATTGGTTAGCCAGGGTTTATCTATATACCAAAAGGCGTACGTTTGCTCAGAATGAAGTACAGCGCGATGAAAATGAGATTGTCGGGCATCAGGTTGTACTGTACGGTCTGTTAGCACTAGCGTAGCACAATCTTTTGGGAGATGCAGCCTACCGCCACCAGCACAGCAACACTGAAGACACTGATAGGATAATCCATTCAGAAAATGCGCTGCTAAGGCGACCAAAAATGATGTTTACCTTGTTAAAGTGCCCGTATTGACGGAGTATATGATGAGACGATTGATTAGGGTGTCAGACCTGTCAGAGTTGAACGTTGAACTTCGGCAAACATGAGGGTGGCCCACGCATACCTCTTGTATCCTGTCCTCATTCTGTGGAGGAAATAGGAGAGCGATGCGGCAGTGAATATATCCGTTGCAACACCTAGGGATAAGGCAGTCGAGGCGAGCGTCTATGAATCCTTATGAACACAAACTTGGATCGAAGAGATAAACTCAAATGCGTACCGTGATCTCATCCGCTTCGCCCACACGGAGGTGGAAGCTAGTAGGACGTTGCATGTTAGTCATCGATGCAGTGTTATCCGCGGAAGAGAAGGAGGCTTACGATCTGATTGTGAACACTGTAAAGGGACTGGTCAGCTCAAACTCGTGTAGTCATGAAGAACGTCCTTACCAACAGCCGTCGCTGCAGATAAGTTTAAGCAATCATGAGTCAGGACGACAGCGTTTACGCCGACGAGCGGAAAACATACCGAACTGGGCAAGAGCCATGCCCAACTACCCATGGCATGTCAACAAAAAAACCTCGGAAGCGAAGTGAGACGATGACGCACTATGAGGCCCGTAACCAGGTAGTTTCCTCTGGAGACTAGAACATTTGATTGAGAAACCGCTCCTTATGGAGGTAGGGTCAACTCTCACATTTCCAGACACGCAACCGAAACATCTTGAAGTCAAACCGTCAGCGCGAATTCAGAGACAAGGGTGGGAAATGATTACGTCTTAACGATAAGTCCCACGAGCGCCTGCAAGAGATTTGTTCAAACGCTGTGCGACACAGGATACGGACTCATCCGACTCACGCCTAATAGAGTTTGAATCTTTGGATTAAGGGCGGTCAGGGGTGGTATGGATGGAACTATGCAAAGATGCTCACGCTAAGGGTCCTAGGATAGGAAGAAGAGTCAGGAGGCGCCTGTAGTGACATGGGCGCTGATTGGTGGATCACCACACTGGGGGATTGAGGAGTACAAGGAGGCTACCAAGATTTCTGGGAATGGAATGAGTTATATGGTTTACAAAGGACACTCGGGGAATCGGGGCTCACTTGACAATGTAGTACCAGGCAATATGGCCGACGAACGCTTGATGGAGCGCCTCTAGAACCCTAATACACGTTTGAGCGTCACACGATGCCGGAGCGGACGCGTAGCGCGTACCATAGTGAGAGAACCTGCAACACACGATGGTCAGTCAAACGCTTAGTGAAACAGCGTCCGGATCCACGTACCAGAACCTTGTATGAAGAACTGTCATTTGTATATCGTTGATAGTATGCCCAGACTTGGATGCAAAGCATGCCGAAGAACCTGACGCGAACGCGAGGTGAGTGAAGGGTACGCGACCACGCGATACTGGGACATACAGACACGATAAGCCATCCTATAATCACAGCTCCGATGGTGTTGCTAATCGTGGGGATTACGGGTCCCAGACCCATAGTTGAACGCGAATCGGGGGTCGGAGGAGGGAGGGCGGAAGATGAGGGGCACCGAAGAAGCACCGGAGTGTGGAGAAGAAGAAAGGGAGCAGTGTTAGAGACCAGGAGCACGAATAAAATGCAAAACATGCCAGTACTATATGTCCCTTTTGCTCCGGTGAGCTGAAAATGGTCAGCCGGTGCACATGGAGCAAGGGAGTCGCCTTTGATCTTAGATCTAAGAGGATTTCCCTTTGCGGATAAATTTCCATTTCTCGGATGTCAAATATCGGATCTCTAACCTGCGAATCGGATTATACACTAGATATTCAAATACGCATTGCATTACCTCATTAGGAATACCGCATGCCGCATCGTGGCAAAAAATACCACCTAACCCTCCACAGCCTCATCCAACGAACAGTGGGACAACGAATGTACCGCAGAATCAGGATCTCTGCATGACGTATCCGCCATGATAACGGAAGGCGGCGACAAATCTCTTGCCGGGTGCACGACGGTGGCCAATGCCAGGGCGACTGGCGAGGGTGGGAGTCCTGCAAGGACCCACCTGCAAGTACCCCACGTGTCAGGAACGAGCCAGCCACGCCATGAGAGACGTGTGCTGGGGAAAGGACGGCACGCGGACCACCCTTTTCCCGTGCTCGGTCGCTAGCGAAGGCAGTGACAGCTGAATTCACTAGACGTCGCGCGAATTCGCGCACCGCAAGCGCAAGCACAGCACACGAGGCCAATGACTCCAATACGGGCCCGGGGGGTAGATGTGATATTGGACCGGATGATAATGTCGTACTCGTCTACATCGGGGTATTGGCACTGCCATTGGGGTCGAGGTCCCCGGCGCTAGTAATGGAAGCATTCTCAGACTTTGGGAAACAACTCAACCTTAGTTGAGATATGATGCAGCGGACGGCGAACATCACAGTGGGATCAGTTGCGGTTAGAATCTCTCGAACGGACCAACAAAAAAGACCCATCTTCGGCTGGGGCGAAGTGGACGGGACCGATCGGATGATGCTGTGATTGTGCACAAACAACGGGGTCAACATCTAAAAGTGGGAGCGTAACATCGGAGAAGCGTGACAACAAGAGCCCTTGTTGGCCTTCCCACGAGCTGTTCCGCTCTACGCATCAACACCACAGACCGGGCAAAACGTATTGAGGTTGATGGCGTGATTCGTTCCAACGTCTCTTCCCAGAGGCCGTAGGCTGACGGAGATCGAGGCACAGCTTGACGAAGAGACAATCCTGAGTCTGCAAGCCAAAAAAACGTCCCATTGCTGAGATGAGGATATCTTCCCGGCGCCTTTCCTTCCGGAGTTCTCGTAAGCCTCAGGAGGCACGTGCCCGTGCCACTCATGTTCAGAGGCTGTGGATATGACGACTGTTCGCGTACTCACCTCCATAGCTTTCGCCGACCTGGGATAAGGCACGGAATGAGCCGCAGAGGACACTCGCTTACGGATGGGCTGAAACATACTTCGTGTGCCATCAAATTTAGCGGTGGCGCTGGGAAATACATTTCCAAACCTCGTAAGTCAACGGAACTTCGGGAACAATGACCTCAAGTACAACATAGCCTGCGAAAAAAAACAAAGACAAGGCCAAATAAGCGACGATCAACTAAGACCAAGACAGGTATTCAGGAACGCACGGGTAGCGCAGGCGCCGGTTCTGGTTGAATGCTGGTGACCCGTGATCCAATTCCAAGGATCGGAACCTGTGTGTTCAATGTAGAAGAAACACGGTATGTCGATCCAATCAACATCCAGAACCTGTTCATCGCCAAGAACGGCGACCCAGCTTGAAGCGCATCGAGCTGTGTAAGAGTTATCGCTGAAGCATCAGTCATCGGTATTATGCTAATACTGCCGTCGGGATACGCACCTCCACCCAATGATCAACTTCCAACGGGGGATTTAGTGAACCACTCGTCCACTGAAGCCGAAGCCGCGCTAAAAACGGGTGGGCGGTAGTCCCGCTAGCGACGAATGGAGGCCCTGGCATTTCGAAAGCTCCATCGACCGGAGAGGTGCCTGGAGACAAACAAATGACAGAAGCACGATCAAGAATGGCGCCGAGAGGCAAACTCTACGCCCAGTTCAGACCTTGGCACAAACGGAACGCGACAGTTACGCACGTATGTAGGCGCCTCAATACATATAACCCATTTATGCGTGTGATCAGGCGACGAAGCCGAGCGTTGGTCTATGGAATGGAGGTCGGCAAAGAATAGTCATTTACTAGTCATACCCACCGATAGGGATCCACAGGCTACGGTCAGATATGGTGACACGAGCAACGATGTGGAAGCGTGTGCCTTCTGCGACAGGGTTTACATTGCGGGCGTATTGGGGAATTGGAGTTTCAGCAGGGACTTCAACGTCTAGTGCTGGTCGAGCACGACTTCGATGAATTAAAGGCTTGTGCCATCTCCGCCTATGATCCACATGATCCCCACCATCAATATCCACAGGAGTATTCTCATCCTGAACCACTATTCCACGACGTTTAGCCGCGCGCCCCAGGAATGGCGCCAGTGCGGGAGAATCGGCGTGGTGGCCAAGGGTCCGGGAGAGGTGTGTGCTCGAAAGAGTAGGTAAAGGTGCTGAAATCTGAGGACTGTCTCGTTCTGGGATATGGCTATCGTCTTGATTAACGTTTAGTTGTGTTGTTGAGGTGCCATCTGCTGATGCGATCTCTAATGAGGTACCAGTGCTACCAACGGCAATCTCAAATAGCCTTCGCAAGCTCGGCAAGCCGCCATGTCTGAGTTCGCTCCCATTCTCGATGACCCATGCCTCTTCATCGACTGGGACTTGAACCGCACAACCACGAATGCAGTCGTCGTGAGTACCAAACTCACGCCCGTGTTGTATGCGGCAGTGATTCAAGAGACTTTGAACTCGCGGGAAGTCCCCGCGGGAGCAGTCAGGACATACGAGCCGCGCGATGGTGTTGGTGGTGGTATCGCGAAAGTAAAGAAGTTTAGGGGCAGTACGGATAGTTGATGGC
>WTXL01000328.1:0-19657 GCA_022376525.1 Russula vinacea
CTACTGGAAGGACACGGATTAAGCGCTTGTTCCATTGTCTTGCGCGGTCGTGTGATCACTCTACTGCTCCACAGCGGGTGGCAAATATCCCTCCACGAGTCCACGGCCACACGCCACTGCACCACGCACTACAACTTCCGTTGTTTTACTATATGATGTGCCAGCTAAGCAGGACTACAACACGTATACTGCATCAACCCTCCCTCGTTGTCTTGCTGGGGTCAACTTGAACGATACCCCCACGTCGTGCCCCAACCACAGGATTGCCGTAAACTGCGGACACACATGACAGCTAAGGACACGATCGGTGCCTGCTTCTAGTGCACCTTTGTGGACCAGGACCGATCTGGCAGCCCCTCTCGCACGGCGGGAAAATCCGCGAGACTCGGGAAATTCGGCCTAAAATGCCCCCTTACAATGCTTTCGGTCATCACGGAGGGCAGTTGCATCACCAAATGGATGAAAATCGGTCCGAGCGGTCACACGAGGATATTCAAATTCGAAATTCGAAAGTGCGCATTGAATACACTTGTTTGTTTCCGGTGGCGGTGGCACCGTGGCTGATTAGCGCCGGAAGAAGGCACCACGGCGTGGGGTGCTTCTCTCAAAATTAAAATGGTCGCGTGACGGCTTGAGGTTCCCCTGACCTGAGGAATTGGGGGCCATTTGAGGCTGGCGGTTTTGGCGGGCCACATCAGGCCAAGGACTGGCTTTGGGTCCCACTTCTCTTCAATCGTTTCGGTCCTCCAAAGTCCAGGACTCTAGGCCGTCTATATGCTCTTCATCTTCGTCGATTCCTCGACTCGCCAAATTTGAGCACTCTACATTTCTCTCAACGGAACTCTTTTAAAGTTTCTGAATTGAGAGTTGTTCGGCTCACGTCGTCAGACTATCAGATCAGTCTCTCTGGGAAACTTTCCATCAGAAGAAGCATCGGAAAAGAAAAGGAAAGGTCGCGATGACAGACTCAGAGTGTGGCTCCAGGCTTCTCACTGGAAGGGGCGGCGTGTCGGTAACCCCATGGACCAAAAAACTACTACCCCTGGGCACCATCGCACCACGCGGCAGGCGCCACCACATGGTATCGCTATCAAACCGCTGGGGATGCGATTTGCTGGTCCCTGGACTTTATTTGGGTCACGAGCCACTTTTTTCTTCAGGCACGCTGACGGGCGCCTAATCACGCCACACATCCGACGCATTATCGGTATTATCACTCACACTCACATTTACATCATCTAACACAGCAACTCTGTTGGGCGTGCATGGCGTCTCGTCGCCGTCATCCTATCCCAGGCTTGAGAAGGGATGGAGGGGGGAGAGGCGCATATGGACGCCTGAACTCCTGGCTCCATGCACATGTTTTCCTGACAACAGCTTGGCAGCTCTTGTTTTTTTTTTAACGGGCGCCCCAAACGTCATGTGGCTTATTTCGCTAGCCAAATGGGCGATGAAGATAGGTTCTTGCGCGTCCTAAGGGCATTGGCAGCTAGCCCGTCCTTTGAAATTATAGACCTGGCAACAGCCGAGAGACCTGGGTAGTACTAGTGATAAGTACATGGTGGAAGACAGTGCGTGTACAAATAAATGCCGCAATATTGGTCCCACCTACCCAGTCGTTGCGCGTGTTTTCTGGATTTTCCAGGTTTCCCAGGTACAATCACCCCAGTAGAACAACAGTACTAAAGACCCGAACGGACGTCCCATGTGGACTTCACGGCCCTCTTTCTTTCCTACCACAATTTCCCCCCTCCCCCTCTTTCCCCCTTGTTACTGTCGACAATGGCCGCTGTAACCCCCAAGCATTTGATCCTCTTTCATAAGGCTCGCCGCCTTTGCATCCTCTTCAGTTGTATTTACATGCTCCTCGTAGCACTCGGAGCCACGCCCTTCGCGCAGGCACAGTGAGTTTTACTTCGTCCTCGTGATCTCTATGTTGGTCGTGTGACACATGACTCTGTCTCCGGCTTTAGACTCCTATTCATGCACAACCTCAAACGCCCATTCTTCGCACAGTATGACATGCCAGAGAAATATGATCTTGCACGTGAGATCTTTGGCTGCTTTTCAAATTCCCAGTCCACTGATTTCCTTTGTATTCCTTACCACAGCGTTCAAAACTCACAATGTACGCATCCACACGGCCGACAACGAAACACTCGGCGCCTGGTTCACCTTCGCAGACCCATTCTACGCCGCGCACAAAACGCGTCTATTAAACGCCCCTACTACAAACCTATCATCCCCCAGTGGCGCGTCTACCGCACTGTCGCGAGATGACCATATCCGAGCCGCGCTTCGCGCGCACCCCACCATACTGTTCCTGCACGGAACTACGGGTACGCGGGTAGTGCGGATCCGTGTGCAGCACTACCAGGCGTTTGCAACGCGGCTGGGGGCAAACGTGCTCGCGCCCGACTATCGCGGGTTTGCGGACTCGACGGGCAAGCCGAGCGAGGCAGGGCTTACGCTTGACACACGGGCTGCGTGGGACTGGCTCAGAGCGCATGGTGCATCGCCGGACAGCGTGCTCGTTGTTGGTAGTAGCCTCGGAACGGGCGTGGCAGTACAGTTTGCAAGTGCGCTTGAGGAGGAGGCTGTCCGGACTGAGGCGGAAGCTCCCCGGATAGTGAACTCGCATGTGGCTAGTAGAGATCGTCTGAGAGTCCGCGGTGCGAATGGTAATCGGACCCGGGGTTGTGGTGCGGTGGTTAGCGAGAGACCACGGGGTGTGGTCCTACTCTCGCCATTCAGCAAGCTCGAGACGTTGCTCGATACGTACTATATCCTCGGGCTCATGCCGCTGTTTGCGCCGTTGCGGACGTTCCCGTACCTTTCCGGTAAGTCTCCATTTCATGCCTCACTGGCGCCCCCCAACGAGTCACACGAGCGGGAAAAAAAGGGTACTGAACTGGTCTCGGCGTGGCGAAACAGGTTTCGTAAAGAAATTCATCGTCCACCGATTTGATTCGCTCGCCAAAGTCGTGGTGAGTCCTGTCCTTCAAGGTTACGTAGACGTCTTCCAGAAACGTTTTAAATCTGGCGGAATGCGATCCCCATTTCGGGGATATTCCGGCCGATGACGTTGCGGACCTGAGATCCGAATATGGGTAGATGGCTGATTAACCTTTTTGGCAGGGGCTCAAGGCGCCGCTATTGATCGTACACGCAGAAAATGACCAGGACATCCCTGTCTGGCATGCCAAGATTCTCTTTGATGCCTTTCTGGAGAAGTACCTTCCGCCTCTGCCAAAAATCACAGCGGGGATGGTAGACGCATCGACAGGGAGAGCAAAGGGGCGGTTCTCGGCACTCTTACAAGAGCGAGCGGTGCGGCGAAAGGAGTTGGTGACAGTGAGGGAGATGGAACGAGTGGGGAGGGTCGAGGTGTTCTCGAAGGATAGGGGGGAGAACAAGGTTGTATTTATGCATACGTGGTGGGGTGCGCACGATGTCGGGCTGCTTGAAGGCGTGCAGGATTACATGGTTGAGATGTTCGAGATGACAAGTCCACGGAGGCTCGGCACGGAGACTGGGATTTGTCAAAGTTAGAGATTTTATGATCAAAGTTGAAAGAATTTTATGATAAAGGGTGTTGAGAGCGTACCGCGATGAGCACTGACGGCACCGGGCATTCACTTGTATGTCCTGTTAGGTCTTTTCTTACTGGAAACATTCTCACAGCTACACGCCACTAAGGGTCCATTAATCGAGTCGGCGTCGGCGACGTAAACGGAACGCGCGCGAACTTGGAGCAGAGCGAGTCCTATAATTTTCATACCCGCCGCTCTCGGTTTCAATCTTGCTCGGGACTCGAGGGGAGTTACAACAGCATTGGTTTTATCTCGGTAATCGGTTGGTACTGCATCATTTTCAATATCTGATGACCCGTCGTTGTCGTCAGATACGGTCCGAGTTCTCGTTAGCGTGGACGTGGGGCAGTAGTAGAACAGCATTTCCGAATCTCTCGTTCGTATAATATATCCACCCATGACTGGTTCCAGTCATCGTACCATCAAACACGTCATTCAGTGTCGATCGGAAAGGTTCTACGAGAAAAATGGTTACAGTGATGATCATTTTGGTGGCAATTATCCCATCTTACGACTGTTGTCACGGATGTAGATGAGGATGAGGATCCTGCGAGCTAAGTTGTCATTGAGGGGTGAAGGACTCCCGAAAGATGAGGACTGATTGCATGTGGATCCAAGTTGAGGAGAGAGGGCGCTGATGCTGATATATCGTGGTCCTTGTTTGAAACCCGAGGTATGAGTCGGGGAGTGGTGAAAGGCCTGCGGAAATGAGAATTGATGGGCGCTCGCCGTCCGACGGAGATCATTCCGAGTCGTTCTGTTCCGGCCAGTTGGTTTAACTTGGTTATGGGAAGCACTCATTTCAGACCATCGTTGGCTTTGAATTTTTAGTTCCAGAGGGCAAAATAACAAATTCGGAGGTGTGAGAGCATGTCTGGCGCGGTGGCGCGGTGCTTCTGGGGATGATGAGACGCATGTGGCATGTTGTACTGTGACTCTGACTCAGTGGCTCCGACGAGTACCACATCGTAAGGCAAAGAGCTGAAAAGGGAAAATAATGTCAGCCTTGATGTCAGCGAGGAAATTCTACAAAGTTGGAGTTGGAGAACGGAAGTCTGGACTCTGGAGCAGACGGCTCAATGGGGTCGGAGAAAGGAGGTACAAATCGGCGGGGCAAGTGCGGCGGGGGAGTCAGTCAAGCTGACAATGGCGCAACGATTGGAAGGAGCCTATTGGCGAGAAGGGATCTAAACTTTGAAGATTTCGGGGAGGGGGAAAAGAGAGAACGGAAGCGTTAGTGACTCGGGTTGTGAAAGCGCCGATATTGAGTGTCTGGGAGAGGGCTATCTGTGGCAAGTCGGAAGGCTAGTTTAGCAGAAAATATGCGACTGTAAACTTATGGAATCCGAGAGGACTGGCGCGAGTTGACTGTCACGAGGAACCTCCATGCATTAGACGCTCACCTGCCAGGTCACGTGGGTGATCTGGGGTCTCCACAGCCTGATATACCCGTCAGTACCCTGAAACTCGTTCTCCTTCGCTCATTTCATCCCATCTGCACGAAAGAACGTCGATTTCTTCATGTAGCCTACCGGACAAGCAACATCCTCCAATTCAAACATCCAATTGATCATCGATGCCTTGGCTGACTACGCCAAAATAACTGGAATAGACCTCTCCAAAAGTCCATTTGCTGCCACCTCGAACAGTCAAATTCTCTTGAGGCCATCCTCCAACAATTCCAGGGTCGAGAGAAGGCTTTTAAAGAATATCGCGATGGCAATCGGAGATTGATCAACTGCCTTAGCCCGGCGGTAAAGGTCCTTCAGGCATTCTCCGGGATACTCGGCGAGGTGGCCAGCCTGGTCAGTCACACATGCTATCTGATCAGTATTTCAACATGAACTCGTTCGTTAGGTCCCCTTTCCACCAGCAAACGCGTTGTTTACTGGGATCGATACTCTCCTTGCTGTGCGTCCCTTAGTAAATATTCTCTTCAGAGAGTTTCCCTCTGATGTATGAATGTGCTAGGCTGCCAGTGGGGTTTCGTCGAGCTACGATGCCCTACTCGATCTCTTCGAGTGCTTAGGGAATTTCCTCAAGCGTTTGGAGATCTATACGACGATCCAGTCCACTCCGATAATAACCGATATTATTGTCAAGATAATGGTTGAATTACTCTCGGTGCTTGGCCTGGCGACAAAACAGATCAAACAGGGGCGGTTCAGTAAGTACGCTTCTCACATATACCTTTCCTACGCTCAATGTGTCACAGAGAAGTTTGCAAAGAGGTTGTTGGGGGACAGCGAGATAGAGGCCGTACTCCAGAGATTGGATCGATTGACCCAGGACGAGGCTCGGATGACTGCACACAAACATTGGGTGTTGTATATGGACTTGTAGGTAATGTGAGGGTAGTGATGGAAGGTACGCAAGTTAGCCTGATTTTCCGTTGGTATTTTTCTGATCAGTTGTTCCGTAGATGGCAAGGCGTCGACGGATAGTATTCGACACGATTTGGGTATGTGTCTCGCGCGAAACAAGTATCACCTGTGCTGACTTGGGTTCGTAGTCGCTCTTCACCAGGTATTAAACGAAATGAACAAGATGAAACGTTTGTTGTTTTCCCCCACCCTTTCGTTTCTGATACCGACGGTATCCTGTAGGTGACCAGCTACGGCGCGACGTTCAACACTGGCTTTCTCCTCCTGACCCGTCGACGAATCAAAGCTTCGTTCGGAAAGCACGACATAGGGGAACTGCAGCGTGGTTCTTTGAGAGCAATGCATTAATAGAATGGAAGGCGAGGGGGTCGCTTTTGTGGATTCATGGTAAACGTATGTTTTTCGAACCCTCAACGAGTGTCTGGCGCTGATGACTTGCTGATCTTAAAGCGGGGGCAGGAAAGAGCACACTTTGTATGTCGTGAATTTATGGGTATATTCGAGGTCATTTATGGTGCCCTTTAGATCCGCAATCATCCAGGACATCGAAGCATGCATGCAGCCGGATTGGCCACGATGGTCTACTATTATTTCGATTTTCGGGATGTCAAGAAGCAAGACTGCTATGGCCTCCTCTCCTCTCTCATTTCGCAGCTTTCTGCCGAATCAGATCCTTGTTTCAACCTCCTGTCCCAATTATATTCAGACCATAGTTGCGGCATACGAAAGCCTGATATTGACGCGCTCAAGGAATGTATGACGGACATGTTGAGTCTGCCAGGGCAAGCCCCGACTTACGTCATTGTCGACGCTGTCGACGAATGCCCAAATTTGTCGGGTACGCCGTCCGCCAGAGAGGAGGTCCTAGAGCTGGTCGAAGAACTTGTCGATTTGAAACTTCCGAATGTACATCTTTGTGTGGCTAGTCGACCAGAGATGGATATCCGGATAGTACTGGAACCATTGACATCTCTCAAGATTTCTCTTCATGACGAGATTGGGCAAAAGGAGGAAATAATTGCGTACATCAAGTCTATTGTAAGTTCGGACCGGAACATGCGGAGATGGAAAGAAGAGGACAAGCAACTTGTCATCGATACTCTGTCTATTAGAGCGGATGGCATGTAAGTCGTTTTGTGCCTCGGTTTGTTTTAGGTTTCACAATAGACGCTCACATGATCTTGTAGGTTTCGGTGGGTTGTCTGCCAGGTTGATAGGCTTCGTCGTACTCTTCCTGCGAGTATCCGGAGGGTTTTGAATGACCTGCCGAAGACATTGGACGAAACATACGGCCGTACACTCCTGGGCATCGATGAGGAGAAACGAGAATATGCACAACGACTCTTCCGATGTCTTACGGTGTCTATTCGTCCTCTTCGTGTCGAAGAACTTGCAGAGGTTCTTGCAGTTCAATTCGACGAGGCAGCGGTCCCTACATTTAATGCAGCTTGGCGTCCAGAAAACCCAGAGGAAGCGTTGATGTCCGTATGTTCCAGTCTCATCGCCATCGTCGATAGGGGAGGCTACCAAGTTGTACAATTCTCGCATTTTTCCGTCAAGGAATTCTTGACATCGGAGCGACTTGCGACAGCTGAAGAACATCTTTCATATTACCACATTCTCCTTGAACCTGCCCATACCATCCTTGCACACGTTGGCCTCAGCGTCCTCCTCCAACTCGATGACAAGATCGACAAAGATACCATAGATCACTTTCCCCTCGCATCATATGCCGCGCGGCACTGGGTCAACCATGCCCAGTTCAGGAACGTGTCATCGCACATTGAGGAGGTCATGGAGCGTCTATTTGATCCTGCGAGGCCACAATTTTTGGCATGGGTCTGGTTATATGACATCGATCATGATTGGATAAAGCCCATGTCGAAGGTACACCCGACGCGACCGGAGGCGGTGCCGCTTTATTATGCCGCTTTGTGTGGATTCCGTCGTGTCGCGGAGCACCTGATCGCTGCCGATTCCCGGGACGTCAATAGCAGGGGTGGTTCTCACACGACTCCCTTACATGCTGCCTCTGTCAAAGGACATTTAGACGTCGCATCGCTGCTCCTTAAACGTGGTGCAGATCCTGACTCTTGTGACTATGTGGGCAGGGCTCCGCTTCACAGGGTGTCACAGGGTGGACAACTTGTCATCCAGCAGTCATCACTCGATATTGCGCGGCTCCTCATAAATTCTGGTGCGAACGTGGATGCCACCGACCAAGATGGCCAGACCCCACTACACACGGCGGCACGAAGTGGGTATTGTGACGTCGCAGAACTGTTACTTGAATCCGGCGCAAGTATTGACGTCCGAAATGTGAAACAAGAGACACCATTGGACATGGCCTGTACTCGTGGGAAGCTGGACATGTCACGCTTCCTTATAGATCGGGGCTCTGACATGAATTCTTGTGATGAGAATGGCTTCATTCCATTGCACTCGGCGTCACAAAATGGACACGTCGACGTCGCTCGGCTCCTCCTAGATCTTGGCTCTGATGTGAACGTACGCTCGACTCAACGTCGGACTCCCCTGCATTATGCGTCACGACATGGGTATCCTGACGTCGGATGTCTCTTGATAGACCACGGCGCTGATGTGAACTTATACGAAGAAGATCGCTGGACGGCACTGCATTTTGCGTCAAATAATGGGCACCTTGACATGGCAAAGTTGCTGGTCGGGCGAGGTGCAGATGTTAACAGCCAGAATGACAAGAAGGAGACTCCATTGGACTGCGCTGCATGCAAAGGGTACCTCGACATCGCGCGCTTCTTGATCGAGAGTGGTGCTGCCGCATCTTCCCGGGATGTCGAAGGCTGGAATCCTCTCCACAAGGCATCGTTCGCTGGACATCTCCATGTCGCGAAGTACTTGCTAGAGTGTGGTATCAATGTCGACGTTCAGGACGGAAAAGAAGAGACGTCATTGTACCTGGCATCCAGCAGTGGCAAACTCGATGTCGTACGTTTCCTAATCGAGCATGGGGCAGATACCCACACCAAGGACATCGGGGGTTGGAATCCGCTGCACGTTGCATCGCAAAATGGGCACCTCGATGTTGTGCGAATGTTAATCAACACTGGCATTGCTGTCGATATTCCAGTTCGGAACGAGACTCAAATGACCCCGTTGGCCTTGGCATCGAACAAAGGGGAAGTGGAAGTCGCGCGCTTCCTTATCGAGCGAGGGGCCAACATTAATGTGCGGGACAACGAGGGCTGCGCTCCATTACACTTTGCCTCCAGACATGGACATCGTGACACGGCACGGCTATTTGTGGACCATGGTGTTGATATGAACATCCAGCGCGATGACCTCTGGAGTCCACTACATCTAGCATCAGCCAACGGCCACCTCAAGGTCGTCGAGTTGCTGGTCCAGCGTGAGGCAAGAGTTGACGCTCTCAATGACAAGCAACAAACTCCACTTCATCAAGCAGCGTGGAATGGGAAAGTTGCGATCGCCCGTCTGCTGATCGACCACAGAGCGAATCTGCACAGTGCAGACAACAATGGCTGGACCCCGCTGCACGCCGCATCGCAACTTGGGCACCTCGAAGTTGTAAAGCTGTTGCTTCGGCGGGGTGCTGATGTGGATGTGCTCAACAAGGTCAATAAAACTGCAGCTGGATTGGCATCGGATGCTGGCCAAGCCGAGGTTGCGAAGCTGATTACCGAGTACAAAGCAGATGCAAGTATTCGAAAAAAGATACGCTCGACTACAATGGACACAGTTCAGTACGGCGTCGATGATAATAGCGAGGGAAAGACTCTATTGCACAGTGCTGCGGAAGAGGGGAACATTGATGTCGTGAAGTCGTTGCTTGAACAGGGAGTAGACATCAACGGCCGCAATGCAAATAACGAGACTCCATTAGACAAAGCAGCGGCCAAGGGGAATGTCGATATTGTACGCTTGCTTGTCGAGCGGGGCGCGGAGGTGGACTCACGCGATGAATGGGGCTGGACACCGCTACACGAGGCGACGCGATTCGGACACCTCGAAGTATCGCGAGTGCTCGTGGATCACGGGGCAAATGTGAACTCAAGACAAGAAGATCATTGGACTCCGATACAGTTCTCAGCCGGAGGTGGATACCTCGAGATTGTAAAACTGTTACTTGAATGTGGCGCGGACGTACATACAGTGAATGGCCATGGAGACACAGCATACCAAGTATCGCAGCAATTTGGGTATCGAGAGATTGCAGAATTACTCCGGGAGCATGGCGGGGACAGAACAAGGTTTGAGGAGATCCTTTTCTGGCTCAATGTGCGATGTCTGACTTGCACTTCAATTTTAGGGACAGCCCGGCTTAGATGGAACCCTCTTGCGTGTTACTGTTTATTGTTTCTATTACATGATTGTATTAGTTTGGCGCGGGACAATCTGAAACATTCGGTTGATGATTCAACAGAAAGGTACGAAATTAGGCACTAATCAGAAGTTTGCGACAGGTGGGTTTTTTTGGGGATGTTCTTAAATATAATAGGCATTTATCTCAAGAGAGAGCGCGAGGGTCAAATATATTGTGAGGCAACAGAGGCAGACCTTTTTATTCTTGTTGCCGGGGAATGGTCCAGTATTTTCCCCTCATTATGAACCGCGCTCGTGCACCGGTTGGATGGGGGAGATGCGGACAGGCTCAACTGTTTTTGCAGCTTAGGACTAGCCCAAGCATCGAAACCATCCTGTGGCTTCCAGGCAGATATACATAACCGTCAGGTGTGTCTCGTGGATGACCATGTGGGGGTCATCTACAACGTGAGCCTCGGAAGCGAAAATGTCGTACATGAAATAGAGCATGATCAGCAACGGCAAAATGGCGCCTGCAGTAATATCATACTCCCTCGACAGACTATTTACCTTCTTGGAAATAGAATACTCGGCCCAAAAATCCCGGAGAGAAGCGGGCAGGGCGCTTAGGTCGTTCGATGCGAAGAGGTGAGTCAGGTGCCAGTACCAATGACAGGTGTAGGCAAGGGTGTAGGCTGTCGTATCATAGTATTGAGGAGCAAACATCCGTGACGTTGCTAGAACAGCGTGTTTCTTACGGAATGGTTCTTGGGCGGCTTCTGTGCAAAGCGAGATTCACAAAGAAGCCAGAGGGCGGTCAATCTGGGGTCACCGGGGAAACCGGGGAATTCCACCTCCGGTCGGAATTAGAAATCACCTTTTGGCACGTGACGACAGTCACGACACCGAAACTGCAGATCTGCATCTGCCTCGTGTCTCCACAGCCTTGCGCTGTCCGCGCGTCGCGTCGTGAACTTCCCCTAGAGATACCATCAATTCGTACCCTGAATCCTTTTTCTCCGCTCCCTCAGTCTATCGTCTCTGAACGAAAGTGCGTGAACTGCGAACAACCCATTGTCTTCATGTCGTCGACTGGACAAGCAACCTCTTCCGCTTCTTACTTCCAATTGATCATCGATGCCATGGCAGACTACGCCAAAATAACTGGAATAGACCCCTCAAAGAGTCCTCTTGCTGCCACGCTCGAACAGTCAAGTTCTCTTGATACTATCCTCCAACTACTCCAGGGGCGAGAGAAGGCTTTGAAAGAATCTCGCGACAGCAACAGGAGACTGTTTAACTACACCAACGCATAAACCGAAAATGAAATCATTGCCCTATCCTGATACGGCTGACTAAACTTCGTCGAGAACATCGCACCGTCCTCCGCAGCGTCCCCATCGCGCACAGGCGCGCCGGTGCCCAACGGCCCACATCGTCCAGGTGGAACTCCTGGAAAGCATGAAGATGCGGGTAACGACGTCGGGCACAGGCAAGACGCGTATCTGCCTTTTCGTACGATCATCGTACTACGATGCTTGCGCGACGAAACACAGGGTGACGTATTCGTGAATGAGTAAATTCGGTGGCTACGTAGCTGCCTGCGCCCGAATGATCAGCCCCTTGATCAGCCCCAGGAAGTTTTGAATTCCCGCCCGTTTGTGTTGTATTAATAAGTTTCTTTTTCTTTTGAGAAGGGGCTGGGACGGAGGTTAATGGCGGAAATACTTTCGGCGGAGAGAGAACGCACGCGATGAAGAGAAAAAATGCTTTCGTCCGGTGAGATATTTTGAATAGGGTGATGTACTGTACTGTACCGTAATCGCTTTGAGTGCCATGTCTGCCAGTGGGTAAATCGGGGTATTGCCTTGCGGAAGACTAGACTCGCCCGGGCGTCCAGGCTCGAGGATGGTCGAGATGGATCAAAGGTTTCGATGGCATTTGCAGGCGCAGTTGCACGAGAGGCGTTCAGCGTCACAAAATGGGAATTTGAGCTGGAAAGAAAGGTCAGCGTCCGAAAAGGCAGTTCCAGGCAGCAAGTAAACAAACCTCTACAGTAATCAGACATATATCCGATTGGATATCGTAAACTTATTCGGTCAGCTCCGACGCTCGCCCAAGGACATCAACAACACATTGTATTCTGCATATTACTGTAAGTAGTACGTTTGCCTTTCCCATGGCTTTTGTGTTCGTCATCAAGTGTTTTGCGCGCCTACCGGATGACTTCCCGTAAGATTTTGAAGCCAAATGGTCGACTGTCGCTTATTGTTGGAGTTTGAAGGGCAAATGAGCGCTGGCGTTTGAAGCTTTGAAGCCTGGCTTCAAACCGTGACGACAAAAAAAAGGATTTGAAGCCAGATAGGTCTGTTGTATGATGATTCATCGATAAAATATTTTAAATATGAAAGTTTTTCTTTACATCTTGTGCGGTTGTGCCCCAGCTGGAATGTCTTGATGTGTGTGGCTCCGGGGCATTGATTTTATTTCACCCTACGCACACATAGAAGTGAAATAAAGTGAGAATCTTGACCAGCGACGATGTAGTACTCTGTAGGTGGAAGTGGACCGAGGACCGACAGGATGGCTTGTTTGACAGATTTGACAGGGAGCACATGGCGACTCCCCGATTTGGGCAATGAAATGGCATTTGAAGCCATCCACATGTTTGAAGACGTGGGGGGTCACCCGTGCTTCTCGTCTCTAAGGTTCAGAGCGGAGTTCATAGTTAAGTAGTTGTAAAAACTCTCAAGATATTAATTATCTTGAAAGATATGGGGTTATAAAATAGTTATCGCTTTTTCTGTCCGCGCACTGCAGTGTTACAGCGATTTCCAAAACTATGGTCCCTTTTTTCAAAAAACGCGCGCATAGGCTGAGGACTAGCTGAGGTTGAATAGGGCTCGGCAGCTCATGCCGATCCTTTTTTCTCACACTAAAATTATTGTAGAAATTTAAACAACTAAATTATATAATTTTCACTACAGGGTAGTGAGCAGATACCCTTTTGATAACACCAAATGTTTCCAGATAACTAATATCCAAATAATTTCAGTTTTACTTAACTATGAACCCCGCTGTCAAACGTTAGTTTGTAATTTGGTCAAGCGGGGGCCCATAGTTTCGGAAATCGCTGTACCACGAATTATTTACGTGGGAAAAACATTCGGCTAGCTATATTCAATCTCAGCCCGTTGCTATGTCCAACCCAGAGCACGCCTATGAGAGTGGAACTTGCTGCAAGCATGTCAAGTTTGAAGCGTCCTCTGTCCCGGCAAGTTCGTCCCCATTTGGAATGTTTGACAGCGGCATTTCGGCAAGGGAACTTTTGAAGCCAGAATTTGAAGCGAATCCGCTTCAAATCCTTACGGGAAGTCATCGATAGTCATCCACTATCACTATCATTCCTATGAGCGCCGGGTCTGACAGATCTGACACTTGACAAGCGTGGGCCACGCTTAAGCGCCCAAGCGCCCAATTACCCCTCTGCCCAACAATCGCCCAGGAAACCAATCGTCCTCGTTCTCTCGGCAAGAACAACCTCTTCGCTTTCGCCTTAATGTCTCATTCTCATCTCACCGCCACCTCGTCATCAAATTTCCAACTAATTATCAATAATGCGCTTAAAGCGTACGAAAAACGCACGAAAACCGATCTACTTGCCCATCCACTCGCCTCCCAACTCCAGATCTGCAACTCTCCTGCCGCCATTCTAGCCGTCCTTCAGCAGCAAGTCCAGGGGCTAGATCAGTCCCGGAGTAGTGAGGATCGATGGACAAAGTGGCTAGATCCGACTGTGGACATCCTATATGCCCTATCTGAGACGCTTGGAGAGGGCGTTGGTCTGGTAAGCCTCAGTACATGAACTTATCTGAGATCCGTACTCAAATACATGTGTGGTAGGTGTTCTCACCCGCCAAAGCAATTTTTACCGGAGTTGGCATCCTTCTCTCAGTGTGATATCTTTTTAATATCTCTGCGCGGCCAATATAACACCTACATTTCACAGGCGGTTAAAGATGTTCGGGGAGGCCAAGATACACTCGTCGATGCCTTCGAGCGCATTGAAGGATTTTTCCGACGTCTTGAGATCTATACAGAAGTGCAACCGACCACAGAAATGATGGATACAATTGTTCTGATAATAGTTGAGATTCTCTCCGTTCTCGGGATTGCGACCAAGGAGATTAAACAAGGCCGAATGAGTGAGTAAGTCGGTACAAGTATGTCACAGTTGACTCAGCGATGTTCAGAAAATTTCGGGAAGAAGCTGATAGGAAGAACCGATATGGAAGATGCGCTGAAGAAATTAGACAAGTTAACACAAGAGGAAGCTCGGATGGCCACTGCGGAAGTTTTGAGGACCACACATGCAACCGACAAGAGGGTGCTTGCAGTAGATGATAGAGTAGCGAGGGTTGGCGATAGGGTGGCTAGCGTCGACGACAAGGTCGCAGAGGTCATTAATGGTACGCAAATAAGTTTCAGTCAAGCCCGAGAAATGTTTAATCTGAACTGTTCAGGCGGAAAGGAAGCAAATCAAGTCATCAAAGAGGTAAATCAAGTCATCAAACAAACCGCCAACGATGTAGATCAAGTGAAACGTTCGTAATTTCCTCACACTGCATTTCTGGGACTGACGGTATCTTCTAGGCGATCAACTCCGATGCGACCTTCAACACTGGCTCTCTCCTCCTGATCCGTCGACGAATCACAACTTCGTTCGAAAGGCACGACACAGTGGAACCGCAACATGGTTCTTCGAAAGTGATGTACTAACAGAATGGAAAGCGAGGGGTTCGCTCCTGTGGATTCATGGTAAACGTATGTTTTCGAACACCAATTAATGCTCTGCACTAATAACTTGTTGATCTTCAAGCGGGGGCGGGGAAAAGCACGCTTCTGTATGTCATAACCTTATGCCATTGTTTGAGATTATTAATAGTGCCTATCAGATCTGCAATCATTCAAGACGTCGAAAGCATGCACGCCGCCGGTTTGGCCACGATGGCCTACTATTATTTCGATTTTCAGGATGTCAAGAAGCAAGATTGCCATGGCCTCCTCTCATCCCTCATTTCCCAGCTTTCTGCCGAATCAGATTCTTGTTTCAACATCCTATCCCAATTATATTCAGACCATAATCGCGGCCTGCGAAGGCCCGATGTTGACGCCCTCAAGAAATGTATGACGAACATGTTGACTCTGCCAGAGCAAGCCCCGGTTTATATCATTGTCGACGCTGTCGACGAATGCCCGATCTGTCGGGGACCCCATCCGCCAGAGAGGAGGTACTGGAGCTGCTCGAAGAACTTGTCACTTTAAATTTTCGAATGTACATCTCTGCGTGGCTAGCCGGCCGGAGATGGATATCCGGGTGGTTTCGAATCATTGACGTCTCTCAAGATTTGTCTCACGATGAGAGCGGGCAAAATGAGGACATAATCAAGTACATCAAGTCTGTTGTCCGTTCAGACCGGAGGATGCGGAGGTGGAGAGAGGAGGACCAGACTCTCGTTATTGATACGCTCTCCCAGATGCGGATGCATGTAAGCTGAGATCATGTTTACGGTTTCTCACATTCGATGCTCACGCCATAACAGGTTCCGATGGGTGGTCTGCCAGGTGACAGGCTGCGTCGCGGTTTTCCGGCAAGCATCCGGAGTGCCCTAGCCGACCTACCAGAGAGTTTGGATAAACATACGAGCAAACGTTGTTGGGGATAGATAAGGAGAAACGTGAATACGCGCAACGTTTGTTCAAGTGCCTCTCGGTGTCGATTCGCCCATTTCGCGTGAGGAGCTCGCAGAGATATTTGCAGTCCAGTTCGACGAGACAGCGCCTCCTTCGTTTAACAAAGATTGCGGCCACTGGATCGGAAGAGGCGGTGTTATCAGCATGCTCTAGTCTCATCGCCGTTGTCAATAGGGAAGGCGGCCAAGTTGTCCAATTCTCGCATTTTCCGTCAAAGAGTTCTTGACATCGGATCGACTCGCGACAGCTGAAGAACGTCTTTCATACTATCACATTCTCCCCGAACCTGCGCATATCACCCTGGCGCACGCCAGCCTCAGTATCCCCTCCAACTCGATGACAAAATCGACAGAGACAGCATACTCACTTCCCCTTGCGCCGTATGCGGCGCGGCACTGGTAGACCATGCACAGTTTAGGGACGTCTCATCGCACATTGAGGAGGTCATGGAGCGTCTGTTGATGCTTCAAAGCCACATTTTTCGGCATGGGTCTGGTTATATGAATCGACCATGATTGGATAAAGCCCATGTCCAAGGTACACCCTCCGCTACCTGAGGCTGTGCCACTTTATTATGCGGCTTTGTGTGGATTGTGTGGCCTCGTGGAGCACTTGATCGCTGCCGATTCCCGGGACGTCAATAGCAGGGGTGGTTCTCACACGACTCCCTTACATGCCGCCTCTGTCAAAGGGCATTTAGATGTCGCATCGCTACTGCTTAAAGTGGTGCAGATCCTAACTGTCGTGACGATCTGGGCAGGGCTCCGCTTCACAGGGCGTCACAAGGCGGACAACTCGTCATGGCGAAGTCATCACTCGAGATTGCGCGGCTCCTAGTGAATTCTGGCGCAAACGTGGATGTCGCCGACGATGAAGGCGGGACACCATTACACGCGGCAGCACGATCTGGGTATCGTGAAATTGTGAAACTCTTAGTTGAATCTGGCGCAGACTCGATGTTCAGAATACAAACAAGAACACCGTTGCACGTGGCATGTCGTAATTGGACTCCATCACACTCGACGTCAGGATATGGACATATTGACACCGCACGGTTATTGCTAGACTGTGGCTTTGATGTGGACGCGCGCGACACAAATCGTTGGACCCCTCTGCATTATGCGTCCGACTTGGATACCTTGATCTTGCGCGGTTATTGGTTGACCGCAGCGCCGATGTGAACGCACACTTAAAAACTCGCTCTACGCCTATTCATCTCGCGTCAGGCTCTGGCCACCTCGACATCGCAAGTATTGGTCGAGCGGGGTGCAGACGTCGATTGCCGGTGCGACAAGGAGGAGACACCCTTGGACCGCGCTGCATGGTATGGACACCTCAACGTCGCGCGCTCTTGATCGAGAGTGGCGCGACCGCGTCTGCTCAGATAACAAACCTGGACTCCATTCCAAACAGCATCGTATTGTGGGCATCTCAGCATCGCGAAGTTCTTGCTAGAGTGTGGCATCGACGTCACATCGGAACGGAAGCGACGAGACGTCATTATACCTAGCATCCAGTAGTGGCAACTCGATGTCGCACGTTTCCTAATCGAGCATGGCGCAGATATCCACGCTAATAACAAAAAGGGCTGGAATCCATTGCACATAGCATCGCAAAACGGGCACATCGACGTCGTGCGAATGTTAATAAACACCGGCATTACTGTCGATATTCGAAACGGAACTCAAATGACCCCGTTGGCGTTGGCGTCGAGCGAAGGGAGAGGAAGTCGCTCGCTTCCTATCGAGCGAGGGCCGAGGTTAAGGTGCGGGACAACCAGGGCTGGCTCCAATACATTTTGTCTCGAGACATGGACATCTTGACATGGCGCGGCTGTTTCTGGACCATGGGGTTGATCCAAACATCCAATCCGATGACCTCCGGAGCCCGTTGCATATAGCCTCAGCCAACGGCCACTTCAGGATTGTTGAGTTGCTGGTCCAGCGCGGTACAAGTGTCGATATTTTCGATGGGAAGCAAGAAACTCCTCTCTATCAAGCAATTAGGAATGGGAGCGTTGTAATGCAAGTCTCCTGATAGACCACGGAGCAAATTTGCACAGTACGGACAGCAATGGCCGGACTTGTTGCACGTGGCGTCGCAAGATGGGCACCTTGGTGTCGTAAAGCTGTTACTTCGGCGGGGTGTCAATGTGGATGTGCTCGACAAGGCCAATAAAACTGCAGCTGAATTGGCATCGGAGAATGGCAAAGCCGAGGTTGCAATGTTGATTTCCGAGTACAAAACTGATGCAATATCCGAACATGATACGGTCGACTACACTGGACACAGTTCAATGCGGTGCTGATGAAAGGGGATGGATGAAGAAAGGTTTGTTGTTCGCTGCTGCAGACGAGGGGACATTGACCTCGTGAAGTCGTTGCTCGAACAGGGGGTGGATGTTAACATCCGCAATGAAGCTGGCCAGACTCCCTTACACATAGCAGCGGCGAACGGGAAGCTCGATGTTGTACGGTTGCTCATCGAGCGGAGCGCGGAGGTGGATTCACGAAGTAAGCGGGGTTGGACACCGCTGCACCTGGCATCACGACACGGACACGTCGAAGTCTCGCGGGTCCTTGTCGATCACGGCGCAAACGTAAATGCAAGGCAGAGCGCCATATGACTCCACTAGATCTTTCAGCACGGACTGGAAACCTCGGGGTCGTGAAGCTGTTACTTGAACGTGGCGTGGATGTAAATTCGCTGAATGGTAAGGGCGAAACACCGTACCAGGCATCGCTAGCATGGGGATTTCGAGAGGTTTCGGAATTACTCCGAGAGCATGGCGGGCATTAGAAAGGTTCGAGGAGATCCTTTTATGGCTCAAATGCGATGTCTGACTAGAACTTCTATTTAGCCTTAGAGACAACACAGCTTTGAGCGAAGATTCTCGTTTGGGGTCTGTAGATCGGTATTCTGTATTGGTTTGGTGCAGGACTATCTGATACACTGGGCCGATTTTCGACGGAAATGTACGAATCAGGCGTTGCGACAAGCGGGTTATTGAGTGTGTATGTAGTCCTTACTAATCCCATGAGGGAACGCGAAAGGTGTCAGCATATTCTGTGAGGCTGTCCTCCTCCGTTATGAACCTTGCTCGTGTAACTAGTAGGTTAGACTCATACCCCTCCTCTGAGTCTTTCCAACATATAGACATATGCGAACTGTGCCTGTACCTCTCAGCAGAGTAGGCTACTAATAGGATATCCGTTGTCGGTGCGCAAGATGGAAGATAGAACGCAGGCGCGTGGAATCAAAGGATACCGGCTTCGGCAGCGCACCCATCGAGTATGGCCGATAGAAGGGCACTGGATGGAGATGTGCGGCAAGGGCTTTTCATTGGTAACAGGCGTGCGTGTTTAGGCGAGGGGAGGAAATAGCAAAATGAGTGCGTGAAATTAAGCGAACAATCCTCATCAGCGTGCTCGTGGATACACAGGCATGAGTCATGACACATCTAAGTCCGTTGGCGCAACAGCCCGAGCATCGAAACTATGCTGTGACCTCAAGAGGGCCTCGTCGATGACTAAGTCTGTGTTATCCACAGGGGAAAGACGTCGTACATGGAGTCAAGCATAATGCAGAATGGCTCAACGGCTCATCCAGGCTAGACATGCTCTT
>WTXL01000329.1:0-19652 GCA_022376525.1 Russula vinacea
CATCACGAGTCGAGTTGCGATGGTCCCACCAGCCCTGCGTCTTCATGACCAGTAGGTCAAAAAGAGGCATCACAGGAATGTTATTGATGAGGAGGATATCATCCTCTGTGATGTTGGGGAGCTTGAGAGTGGGTGGGACGAGAATGTCCACTTTGACGCAACGCTCAGTATCGGTGCTCCAACCAGGAAGGCGGCAGTAGAGTATCTGATAGGTTGCCCCGCGTTTTCGAGATTGCTCGAGGAAATAGCGATGATCCGCTTCTACGATTTGTTCTTTTATATCTTCCGGATCAAGTGACTCATCCGTGTCCGGGTCTTCCGAAACCACGATATCTATGTCCTGTGTTTTAAATGCAATCAAAAATAAACAAATAAAAAGAATGGATGGAACCAAGTGGCATGACATACGTGGGGCACCCGACCGATATCCGCCCACAGAGAAGAGGCCGCACTGCCAAAGAGACAAACATTGTTTGTGATATTGGATTCGATTATATCGGTCGTGCGACGAGCGATCTTCCATATTTCCTGTTCGGTGGAGGGCCGCTGGGCAACATCGTGTCGGGGTGAGGTTGTCCGCCCTGGTGGTTTGGGTGGGGAAGGACAAACAAATGTCACCACCGCTAAAAGCTGCCTGCCATGCGGGCGCCTTCACACGTCTCAGATCGCCTCAAGCCCGTTTCCCTTCTCAATCACTTCTTACAAATTTTCATGACGTTACGGCTACGCAGCTGCATGCGCCTGGAGATCTGGTTACAGTAAGCGACATAGTCCTTTGGTGATCAAGTAGGAAAGTGGGGCTGAGCTGGAACCTCGATCTGAGATCTGAGGCCTGAGGCGCCGTACGACGCGCCTCGCGACTGCCTCGCGGCGCTGCGATTCCTTCTGGGGAAAGCTCGGAACGGTTTGGACCTTAAGTTTGGGTTTAGACAGACGACCTCCGAGGTGTACGCAGCGTGGGCGCGCAAGAGTGGTACAGACGAGCTCACAGACGAGCTTCCTGAGGGCGCAATGTTGCACTGGATTGGCCCACGAAGGGAGGACCGTGTGCTTCTATTTTTACATGGTGCGTACTCTTTTCTCCTCTCCAATGTGGGTAGCTATTACTGTAATTGGAGAGGGGTGTTAAGGCGGAAATTATGTACTCCCAGCTCGGGTCGAATACTTATGCATGCTCGAGTCTCTTCGGAAGGAGTACAAAAGTGCCGTCGGGATTGCCTTGCTCAACTATTGTACGTCTTTTTACGATTGTTAAGCCAACTTTCTTATTGACCGTCCCACAAGCTCTCGTACCAGAACACCCCTTCCCAAAGCAGCTGCGCCAGACACTTGCTGCCGTCCAACACTTGTTGGACAGAGGCCTGTCCCCGTCCAACATCGTCATCGCGGGCGACTCGGCAGGTGGCAATCTCGCGCTGCAACTCGCCTCGCAGCTCCTGCACCCGCACCCATCTCTACCCATACTACGTCTGCCGCATCCAGTTACCAACACTGACGCCGACACCAGCTCCTCGGAATTCGCGGAGCCGTTCGGCGGAATGTTGCTCATTTCACCATGGGCAGAATTCAATGCCGACACGCCGTCGTTTACGCGCAATCGCACGCGGGACATGATGCCGGTACCCGCTTACCAGATATTCACAGACATCGTCCTGCAGGGTGTCACACCTGAACTGCGTCACTACTTCGAGCCGGGCCTTACGTCGCGTGGTTGGTGGAGTGGCTTAGGGTGGGTGTTCCCGCGCGTGCTTATTACTTCGGGGGAGTATGAGGTGATGGTTGATCAGATTCAAAGGATGGCCGCGGTGATTGCCGAGCAGGTACAAGACATGACGATGTTCGTCTTGCCTGGAGGAGTACATGAGGATTTTATTGATGCGTTTCCGTCGGGAGAAGGTGAGACTTATCATACAGCTTTCATCTCCCGTGCCCACTGCCCATCCGCAGAGAACACGAGGTCAATTGACGAGATGGTATCCAGACCTAAGCACCCTTGAGAAAGCGAACCGTGACAATATCGCATTCTGCATGGTGTGCGCCCGCCCTTGCCACGATTTAAACGGGGAAGTGGAGCGCTCTCCATCGTTGGTGCCTGCCGTAGATGTTCACAAATTCGTTAGCGAGGGAGCATGCATTGTCCAGGAACTCCTGAGGATGTCTGTATTCGTCGGCCACATCGTCATACGAGACGCCCTCCAGCCTCGCGCGGTCCAACAGGGCGAGTATGTCGGATGCGTCATCGTTTACCTTGTCCTGGAAGTCTCTACGAGGTGAGTTGCGGTGGTCCCACCAACCCTGCGTCCTCATGACCAGTAGATCAAAGATGGACATGACGGGAATGTCACCAATGAGGTAGATGTCGGACTCTGTGACATTGGGGAGCCCGAGAGTGGGCGGGACGAGGATGTCGACTTTGACGCAACGCCCTTTATCGGTCTTCCAACCAGGGAGGCGGCAGTGGAGTTCTTATACGTTGCCCCGGGTATTCTGGATTTTACGAGGTAATAGCGATTATCTGTTTGTTCAATTACTGATTTTATGTATTCTGCGCCAAATTGCCCTGAGACGACAATATCGACGTCCTGAATTTTGAGTACCATGCCTTTCAGCCGAGAAAAAAAAGGAAGCTGGATAGAACCGAGTGGCACGACGTACATGGGGCACCCGACCGATATTCACATACAGAGAGGAGGCCGCACTGCCAAAGAGGCAAACATCCCTTGTGATGTTGGACTGGATTATATCGGTTGTGCGACGAGCGATTTTCAATATCTCTTGCTCGGTCGGAGGGCCGCTGGGCGGCATCTTGTTGGTCTGGTAGTTGAAGCGGTCGTGACCAAACAAATGTCACGGCCGCTAAAAGCTGCTTGCCGTGTGGCTTCCGAGTCATAGCCGCTTCCCGTGGTCAAGTAGTCATTTAGTCGTCGTCATGGAGGACTTTCCTTGTCTACGCCCGCCATCTCCTGACTTTGGTGCCGTATCGACTCCACAGTCTTGCTTCTGATGTCGGATGACCATGATCTACCAGTACCCGGATGGTCGGATACTGTACCTCTGCCCTCGCCATGCAAATGATAAGGTTCACGACGCTCGTCCTAGATCTGCGCGGCTGCAAGCTAGCTACGCGCCTGCACCTTACGGCCTCGCATAACATTACAGTTACGTTGCAAGGACTCGCTTGTGGTGCCGCGCGGTGCGATAGCCAACCTCGGGCGCGGGTGTGTACTGAATCGAGATGATGACCACTCCGTACGCGGCATGGAAATACCCACGGACAAGCCTCCGACGAGTGGGATGAGCCCATGGAGGAAGGAAGGAACATGCCCTCCCGCAATCCTATTGAGTGTCCTCGGGTACATTTATTGGCAGGGGAGGGGGATTGTCTCGGTTGAACATCCCGGAAGGCTATCACAACTCTATGTCACGCCCATTGAATGCATGCAGTTGTCGCCACGACCAATTTTTCATCGATTTGATAACAACATTCCAGACGTCGCTATGGTTCGATTCATGATGCGGAGGACGATCTCTGACGAGTGCAATCATAATATAACGGGACAGTTGCTCCCACTTTTCGCACGGCGCGAGAAATTTCTCACTCCCACGGTCTGAGCTTTCTTCCCACACCCGGACGGAAGTGCCACGTGAATTTCAAATAAGTTTGACACTTTCGAAACTTGAAGTCGAAATTCAAACATATGATTTTCTTTTGTGTGTTTTTTTGGAAATGGGCATGTTTTTTAGAGAATGGGTATGTTTTTTAGAGAATGGGTATGTTTTTTGGAGAATGGGTATGTTTTTCTGGAAATGGGTATGTTTTTCTGGAAAATGGGTATGTTTTTTTTGGAAAATGGGTATGTTTTTTTTTAGAAATGAATATGTTTTTTTTTTTCAGAAATGAGTTTACTTTTTTTTTTTTACTCTTTTTTTTTTTTGGAAAATGGGTAGCACATTACAGGTATGTTTTGAAAAATGGGGATGTTTTCTTTTTCAGAAAACGGGAATGTTTTCTTTTTCAGAAAACGGGAATGTTTTCTTTTTCAGAAAACGGGAATGTTTTTTTTTTTCAGAAAACGGGAATGTTTTTTTTTTTCAGAAAACGGGAATGTTTTTTTTTTCAGAAACGGGAATGTTTTTTTTTTTCAGAAAACGGGAATGTTTTTTTTTTTCAGAAAACGGGAATGTTTTTTTTTTTCAGAAAACGGGAATGTTTTTCTTTTTCAGAAAACGGGAATGTTTTTCTTTTTCAGAAAACGGGAATGTTTTTCTTTTTCAGAAAACGGGAATGTTTTTCTTTTTCAGAAACGGGAATGTTTTCTTTTTCAGAAAACGGGAATGTTTTCTTTTTCAGAAAACGGGAATGTTTTCTTTTTCAGAAAACGGGAATGTTTTCTTTTTCAGAAAACGGGAATGTTTTCTTTTTCAGAAAACGGGAATGTTTTCTTTTTCAGAAAACGGGAATGTTTTCTTTTTCAGAAAACGGGAATGTTTTCTTTTTCAGAAAACGGGAATGTTTTCTTTTCAGAAAACGGGAATGTTTTCTTTTCAGAAAACGGGAATGTTTTCTTTTCAGAAAACGGAATGTTTTCTTTTCAGAAAATGGGATGTTTTCTTTTTCAGAAAATGGGAATGTTTTCTTTACAAAAAACCAGGAATGTTATTTTTCAGAAGATGGGAATTATTATCTCATAAGTGAACAGGTATCTTGATTCTTGAGAGTTGCAGTAAAAGGTGTGATTTTTCTTGGATTTTTCAAAAAATGTACATATATGTTTTTTGATGGGGAAAGTAGTCCTATTATTCTCCACTTTATAACTGGCTTGAAACTTTTAATATCCATAAAGTTGATAAGCAGTTGTCTATAATAAGCCTTAACCACTGTCTATGATAAGCCTTAACCGTGGCGAAGCCAGGGCACGAACACTCGTTCTCAACAGGCGGTTGCTTGAAATGCATCGACCTTGACATGCTTGACAGGCGACTTGCCACGATTCCGATTTCCGAGGCTGTCGCATAAGAGTTCGGAGGCGGAAGATCCCAGGGTGGTATCTCGAGATGCACTGGAAAGAAGAAGCAGAGTACTCTTATCAGAGACGACACTTCGAGACAATCACATGATTATCCATATCTCTTATAGTCCCCTATTCATGCCTGTTAGCCGCTCCAATGTGTAGGAGGCGCGGCTGCAATGGCTGGATGAGACAGGTACACCACAAAGCTTTCAGCAGTGAAGCAGCACGGTCTACAATAGTTCACAATGGCACTCAAGGTATATATAATTCAATTGGTGCAACGTCCATGGTGTGCATACGCATTACATATGATTTTTACCTTCAGATCCCCCACTTACAAAGCTATACAAGGAACTCGATAGCCAACATCCATCATAGACAGATAGTAACTCCCATGCCAACTAACCCGCAGAAAAACACGACGAGACGGCATCCAAATCTGAGAACCAGTGAGAACGCGACCTGTGACGATATCGCATGTTGCGTCGTGCGCGCCCGTCCTCGCCATGATTCACACGGGGAAGTCGAGGACTCTCCATTTTTGGGGCATGCCGTAGACGTTCACGAATCTATTCGCGAGGGCGCGTGCATGGCTCATAAATTCCCGCGTATGTCTTTCTTCGTCGGCCTCGTCATCGTATGAGATGTTTTCCTTCCTCGCCCTCTTCAACAGGGCGAATATGTCGGACACGTCGTCATCTACCTTTTCCCGGAAGTCATCACGAGGCGAGTTGCGGTGGTCCCACCAGCCCTGTGTCTTCATGACCAATAGGTCGAAAAGAGGCATCACAGGAATGTTGTTGATGACGACGATATCTTCCTCTATGATGATGGGGAGTTTGAGTGTGGGCGGCACGAGAATGTCCACTTTGACGCAACGCTCGGCATCGGTGCTCCAACCGGGGAGACGGCAGTACAGTATTTGGTGCGTTGCCCCGCGTTTTCGGGAATGCTCGAGATAGTACCGACTATCGGCGTCTGCAATTTGTTCTTTTATATCTTCCGCATCAAGCGATGTATACGGATCTTCCGAAACAACAATGTCTATATCCTGTGTTTTATAATAAATGCAATCAAAAAGGAAAGAAAGAAAAGTAATGGAATCAAGTGGCACGACATACGTGGGGCACACGACCGATATCTGCCCACAGAGATGAGGCCGCACTGCCAAAGAGACAAACATTGTTTGTGATATTGGATTCGATTATATCGGTCGTGCGACGAGCGATCTTCCATATCTCCTGTTCGGTGGGAGGGCCGCTGGGCAACATCTTGTTGGGGTGAGGTTGTCCGCTCTGGTGGTTTGGGTGGGAGAAGGACAAACAAATATCACCACCGCTAAGCCATGCGGGCCAAGATGCGGGCGCCTTCACACGTCTCTGATCACGTTTCCCTTCTCAATCCCTTCTTGCAAATTTTTATGACGTTACGGCTACGCAGCCATTTAGTTGTCGTCATGGAGGACTTTCCTTGCCTACATCCGCCATCTCCTGACTTTGATGCATGTGCCTGGCGATCTGGTTACAGTAAGCGGCTCAGTCGTTTGGTGATCAAGTAGGAAGTGGGGCTGAGCTGGGACCTCGATCTGGGGCGCCGCGCATGCGAACCTTTATTCGTTGATTGAACGCCACGCCAATTTTAACTTTTGCAAGCCATTCCCCGGATCTCTACACATTTTTCTTCACCATCGGGGAAGCACGGGCCCGTTTGATCGTGCCATCGCGATGGGCGTCACAGGTCATTTTTGGGATCTGTAATCCAGACAATGCGAGCGCACAATCGCGGAGATGACTCAAACAATAGTGCGAGGTTCGGCCAAGGGTTCGGCGTTCTTCTTTCCCTCACTGGGCAATGATAAATTTATCTGTCATCAACTTTAGCTATCTGTCATCATCTTCCCAGCTGGAGCCAAGTCGACCAAATCGGTGCTGGGTACTACTGCATGGACTCTCGGCTCTGTTCTTGCTGCTGCTAATATACTTGCCACCCTGTTTCACAATGACTGCTGCCGCAAGCTTATGTCAATAGTGCTGAGCGTGAGCAGCGGCTCGCCAGTGGATTTGTGCGAGTGGAGTAACTGCGGATCCAGGGTTCCATTGGATATATAAGCCTGGCTTCTCGATTCTCAACCTTCATGGCTTCCCCCAAAGATGATCGTGGAGACACCATCCCCAGTTCTCGCTATGGGATAAAACACAGAGGTTGCCAACTCTCTTAGCCTTACGTGAGTCTCAGCCCAGCCACCTATACCCACCAACCCCTTCTCGCGAGCTCACATAATGTCAGCTTTCGCGGTTGCCGTTGGGATCTTCCGCGAGAATAAGGGCCGCTCTTGGCGTCGTGCGACGCGCCTCGCCGCGCTGCGATTCCTTCTGGGGAAAGCTCGGAACGGTTTGGACCTTAAGTTTGGGTTTAGGCAGACGACCGCGGAGCTTTACGCAGCGTGGGCGCGTAAGAATGGCACAGATGTGCTCACAGACGAGCTTCCTGAGGGCGCAATGTTGCACTGGATTGGCCCACGAAGGGAGGACCGTGTACTTCTATTTTTACATGGTGCGTACTCTTTTCTCCTCCAATGTGGGTAGCTATTAATTGGAGAGAGGTGTTTAGGCGGAGGTTATGTACTCCCAGCTCGGGTCGACTACTTATGCATGCTCGAGTCTCTTCAGAAGGAGTACAAAGGTAATGTCGGGATTGCCTTGCTCAACTATTGTACGTCTTCTTGCGATTGTGAAGCCAACTTTCTTATTGATCGTCACACAAGCTCTCGTACCAGAACACCCCTTCCCAAAGCAGCTGCGCCAGACACTTGCTGCCGTCCAACACCTGTTGGATAGAGGCCTGTCCCCGTCCAACATCATCATCGCGGGCGACTCGGCAGGTGGCAATCTCGCGCTGCAACTCGCCTCGCAGCTCCTGCACCCGCACCCATCTCTACCCATACTACGTCTGCCGCATCCGGTTACCGACACCGACACCAGCTCCTCGGAATTCCCGGAGCCCTTCGGCGGAATGTTGCTCATTTCACCATGGGCAGAATTCAATGCCGACACGCCGTCGTTTACGCGCAATCGCACGCGGGACATGATGCCGGTACCAGCTTACCAGATATTCACGGACATCGTCCTGCAGGGTGTCACGCCTGAACTGCGTCACTACTTCGAGCCGGGCCTTACGCCGCGTGGTTGGTGGAGCGGCTTAGGGCGGGTGTTCCCGCGCGTGCTTATTACTGCGGGGGAGTATGAGGTGATGGTTGATCAGATCCAAAGGATGGCCGCGGTGATTGCCGAGCAGGTGCAAGACACGACGACGTTCGTCTTGCCTGGAGGAGTACATGAGGATTTCATTGATGCGTTTCCGTCGGGGAAGGTGAGAGTGGGGATGACTACAAGATCGTTGTGTCGTGGGTGTCGGCCAGTCTGAAACTATAGAAAAAGGGTGGTAGTAGCGCATGTGTAGGAATAAATGTCTTATTGTGAAACAATGTGACGAAGCGCTCATTATTGCTCTGTCTGTGGAGATCACGTGGCGAAAGCTATACCTCACTTTGCACGCAGTCACTGACCTTTATTCTGATATTCACACCATGAGCAATCTCGAGAGTGAGTAATTGTCTTGCATCTCAATGACGATACCTTATGGCTCTCAGAGACATTATTCCAACTCAAGGTACCTACCAACAATGCGCCCTCAGCTCTAACCTGACAAGCCTCTCCGCAGTTCACAGCAAAGTCACTAAACCGCCAAGCAAAGAAAGCACAAAAAGATGAGAACGCAGAGAAGACACGACTAAAGAAGGTTCGTGCTGCCTTCTCCCATCTACAACCACCCGCTTCCTCCCTCCCACCCAGACTGACTGACCGACTGCATGATCGTACGTATCGTATACTACAGGCTCTCCAGCAGGGGAACAACGACGGCGCACGGATATACGCCTCCAACGCAATCCGCAAAAAGAGCGAATCGCTAAACCTGCTCCGCCTCGCAAGCCGCATCGACGCCGTCGCGAGCCGAGTCGAGACTGCCACGACGATGCGACAAGTGACGGGGAACATGACGAGCGTGGTCAAAGGCATGGACAAAGCGATGGAAACGATGAACCTCGAGCGCGTGCGTGTCCCTTCCCTTCCCTCCTCCCCAAACTGATAAAACCCGACATACGACGTAGATCTCATTGGTGATGGACAAGTTCGAGTCGCAGTTCTCGGATTTGGACGTGCAGACGTCGTACATGGAGGACGCCATGGGCTCCACGACGGCCGTGTCGACGCCGCAGGACCAGGTGGACTCGCTGATGCGGCAGATGGCGGAGGAGGCGAACATCGAGTTGCAGCAGGATCTCGCGGCCAAGGAGGTTCCCGCTGAGCTTTCCCCGCCTGAGCGCGCCCCCGCGATCGGCGAGGAGGACAGCAAACTCGCGGATCGCCTGCGCGCACTCCGGCCTGCGACTTGACCCCTCGTCCCCCAGTTGTACTGTATATCCCTCACGCGCTTTTCTGTTGCTCTTGAAGCAGGTGTAGAAATTGTACGGGCTTCTCTCTAATCTATATACCGTCATAGCGCTGGTACCACGCATTGACGTTCTCAACATGCCAAGCGGAAAACAATATTATTTCTTTCCAGCCACCTTATAACGTCGCGATAAACAAACAAACAAGAACATGGGTGGGAGGAAGATGTACATGTACAGTGCCTAAAAGTAATCAGTAGTATGTATATTACGACATGGGGTATATCGTAGAGCATGAACCCTGTTCAAGGGAAAGACTGGCATGGGTATGAGGAAGGTCGGTATAAGCAAAGTTGCGACGAATGGCTAGAAGTGACATGGCTGAAAGGATTCGCCCCAGGTAAGATACAATAGGTACGTTGCTAGACACGATCGGCAAATGAAGAATAGTAATAAATTGAATGGGATTTAGGAATGAAAATGAGATGAATAAAAAATGAAATGGCGGCGTACAAAAATGCTCTCTAAGACTTTGGATGATTAGGGAATATATATAAAAGGCTGAATTTGTAACAGAGGGTCATGAAAAAGATCAAGGTGAAGATTGTCAGTCAGTGGGCGACGTGCAGCGAGAGTGGTGGTCTAAGATCTAGTGGGCAGAGAGACTACCACTCGTTCTCATGGACGATCTTCACCAGGTCGTCCAGCAGCTCGCCCTTCTCACGCGCGCCAACATGACGCACGGGGGCTTTATCCAGCAGGCGTTCCACGCGCCCAACCAACCCAGACGGCCCATGCAGGGGGATGAGTTCCGCGTCGAACCTGCGCACGTCTATCCACCACGAGACAAAGTGTCAGCGTCAGAGATCGCAGCTTTCGGCCGGAGGGGAGGAGTCGAAGCAAACTCACACTTTTTGAACGCTTCGAACCCTTCCGTGCCAAGTACATCGCGGAATCGCCCTGTGATCTCCCGGTCCTTGCGCGAGCGCGACCGCACGTACCCTATCTCGTATTCGGCAAGCCGTTCACGGGTACGTCGAGCACCCTCGCGCTCCCGCACGCGCTGCTCCATCTCGCGTTGACGTTGCAGCGCCACGTCGCTGTCCTCGCCGCCTTCTACCTCTCCAGCGCCAGCGCGAACTCTAGCACCGAGAGTGGTACTGGCACTATCGACGCTACCAGGCGTCCATTCACGCACGCGGATCTTGGTTGGTGCCCAGGTGAGCCCGAGCCCGAGCTCGATCTCACGCTGTTCCACCGACCCGGGCCAGTGCTGGTACTGGTGCCAGTACTTCTCACGGGTGATACCGGACCCCGTACATGTGCAACAATGCGTTTCCGGGAACGCTCGCGATCCCGTTCACGCTCGCGTTCGCGAATGTCACTTCCGCTTCCCCCTCCATCACCTCCCCCTCCACCCCCGCGCCGCTCACCACTCGTGCTGGCAGTGCTGCTAGCAGCGCTCTCGAACGCAAACGGTGGATGCACGCCCGCGCCGCGCACCCAGTCAGCCGTACGTGCCGCACGGCCCCAGCTCCCTCCCGTACCACCCGTGGCTGGCGCACCCGTCGTGGCGTTAGTGGCGGCGGTGCCAGTTGTCGAGTGCGATGCGGCCGATGCGGCCGTCACAGATTGCATGAGTGGTGAGTGAGGTACCGTGGGTGGAGACCCGGTTCCATGGTGACTTGGTGGTGGATGAGTATGGGAGCGTGCGGGATGGACATGGCTGCGTGAGCGCACATGGCTACGCGTATGGGATCGCGCGTCCTGCCCGTGTGAGTGTTTGTGTGCATGCCCTCGACTATGATATGCATGCGCCTGGGCATGTGTGTTACCGGTGGGGCTTGGTGATACGACGCGTCTATGCCCGTTACGGCTCGTACTACGTCTCGAATCTGTATTCCCACCGCCGTCGTACTCGACGCTTGGTAACTGTGTCGCGCTAGGCTCCTTGGTCACGTTTGAACCCTCGCGTGACGTCGTGCGCGTCCTAGTAATTGGCGCTCCAACAACGGACTTTCCAAGAATAGGTTGAAGGTTGTCATGGTTGCGCTCGCGTTGTTTGCCTCTTCCTCTGGCGGTAAAGAGCCCAAGAAGTGGCGAGCATCGGCCGTCGCGCTCAGAATCGGAGGACTCTACTTCTCGCGAGGCATGAATACGAGGAGGGGTCGAATGTGGACGCCTGCCAGTGTCGGCGGGATCCGCAGTGACGGGAGAAGTTATAGGTCGGCTCGGTGGAGGAGCGGCAACTGGTGGGCGAGACGAGGCCATTGCTAATGGCGGGCCTGCAAATAATTTAGCGCGTAAGTTCAGGATGAAATCAAATTCGGCACACCGATTCTGAACCAATTTTCATCTTTGATACTCCAGACGCGCGGCTGCGAGGGCTTTGTGGAGGAGATGAAAGGGCAGAAACTTCCTCACTCTTCGGTATTGTCGGGCGAGACCAGGGTGCCATGGGGAGGCCAAAAGCGGCTTAGATCGGCGCTTCTCTTTGGTCGAGGTTGGCTGCGCTACCAAAGCGGAAGCGGGAACAGGGGGAGGGGGCATGCGGGGATCGTAAGCGATTAGCGGTTCGTTAACACCGATGCCAGAGTCATTGATCAGATGCGGGGATATCGGCCGCGTATGACGAGGTGCTCTGCTGGCGCGGGGTGTACGTGAGTGCAACTTCTTGGCGTTATGGTGTCGCCTGTCGTTATTGTATTGTCCGAGAGTGGGCGGGAGGGACGTGACGTTGAAGGGATCGACGTGGGTGAGGTAGGATAATGAGAGTCGGATGTACCGGACGTCGAGGTAAAGGTGCGGTGGTAGCGTTCAGCAAGTCAGGAAACTCATTCGAAGCGGAGTCGCATGGACGGGTGTCGCCCTTGGAGCGGAGCGGGAACGCGACGAGGACCGTGAGAGAAAGCCATAGAACTGGCAGTAGAAGCGAGTGCGTCAGTGACATGGAAGTGGAAAAGAGGCCAATGTACTCACTTTGGCACGACGGGGGGAGATGTAGGAGGTGGGTCTGCAAAGAGGGGAGACATGTCGTGGTGGTCGAGGTCGACGGGGGGTGGGAGAGTGCGGTGTGAGGCTCGTTCTCATAGTCTGAGGCCAACGCGCGCGAGCCGTGTGTGCTCTGTGGGGGCAGGCAGAAGTGAAGTCAGCGGACTCCACGGAAAGACACGTTTCAAGGACAATATAAGATAAAGCAACTCACGACCGTCCTTCCTGTGCGATTTGACTTTGAGGAGGCCGAGCTGGGTGACCTGACAAGACGGGCAAACTGGGAAAAAAAGCGTGCGTCCAACACGTGTTAGGCACGGAAGGGGAAAGAACGGGGACAGCATGGAGGGCACGGGCACACCCACGTCGTGTGAAAGTCTGAATTTGGCAGACTCGAGCACACCGAGCGACACACGGCGTTCGGGCTTGGGTCGCATAGAGTCGACTGAGGAACTGGAAGTAGAGGGTGGTGGGTCGAGTGAGGTGGCCGAGTAAGAAGGAGTTGGGAGTAGATTGGGGTCGTTGGGAAGCGAGAGGGTGATAGACATGGCCGTCGACTCGTCTTGACGGTCAAAAGTTGGAAAAACCCAACCGACCTCGTTTGGTGACGATGAACAAGGTTTTGTGGCCGTGGCCGTTCTCACCTGGACCGTGCGAACGTTGCCTGAGATTTCATCGCCCTTGGTATGTACGGCACCCTCACCTGTAACCTTTTTTGAAGGCCTTTACCCCCATCAGCAACGGCGCACCTGATGTTCACCCGCCGGAGAAACACCGTCCCTCCGCGAATGAACCGGAACCGATGCTTGACCGTGACGTACTTTGAGATGGCCGAGTGCAAGCAAATGATGTCCATCATCAATCTTACACGTTTCGCTCGCTTCTGATTGGCATTTAATTCTTCTAGGCGCCCTCGGGACTTGTTGACGGAGACTTTGGCCTCCTCTTGCCTTTTCCCAACTGCAGAAATATCTATTGGAATCCCCATATCGCCCGCCTACGACTCAGACCAAGTCGTTTTCGCTCTCCTCGTTGGCCGGTGAGTAACCCTTTCCCAGGAACACGGATCTTGAAAAGCAAGTTTTCTTTGTCAAAACTCTGGGTCATGCACGACCAGCAGCATTCTGATATCGTAACATCCCCTCTTCTCGAGTTTATCGAACCATCTTTATCGATAATCAATCGTCAGTTTTGGGAATCTTGATATGGGAGTTCCTACCCAAGCGAACCTTTCCTCTGCTCTTAACCCCCTCATTTAATTTGTCTCGTAAACTGATGAACCAAGTTCCCACAATGTGTCTCAATGAGAAGGGGAAGAAAGGTAGGCATTCACTTGATATTAATTTACTTCTCCTTCCTCTGATGTGTGGAGAGGAAAATACGCCCAATAAAATGCTCCCGAGGTACCTGAGGTCTGTGTTTGGACTGCGAATCATGTATATCTTCCATCCTGACGTGTATAAATGCCGGCATTTGATATCGACTGTTCGGTGATGTTTGCCCAAGTCATGATGAAATTTATCAACTGTTGTATGGGGCATGCATAGACACTCTTCACCCCCGAGAAGCGCTACCATTGATATATTTTTCGCATTCCAATCGTATTCTGGATCGTCGGCTAGTGCCTCAGGTCATTGGGGTCAACCATCTGTACAGTAGACACCTCTTGTTGTTCGAGCGTGAACGGACCATTACGGGTTTCGGGTGCAACTACATCGCATGAATGCATAATCTCACAGTACTCGATGCATAGATGGTAGAACTAGGTCTCACCCAATCCTAGAGTGATGCCCGCGTCGATCAGAACGACAACCGCGATGGGTTAGATTAGGGCGTCGTAAGGCCGCAGTAAGAAACACCATCTCATTGAGGATAGATTCAACCGAGTTAGGAAGCATCAAGTCACGTGATGAGAGAAGATGAAACCATTCGGTGCTCACATTGCGACATCGCTTTTGCTCACGGTCGAAGGTCTTACAGCATGTATTACGAATCGATAATTATCTACCACTTCTACCACTTCTCATCCTTTCTCACTACCTCGACGGGGCGGCAGCGACCACAGTGACGCGGAATATAGCAGCTTGCTTCACGCCTTCACCACAATGCTTATGCTCTATCCCTCTAAATCTTCTTTCCTAATTCTCCATCCTCTCCGCGCGGCCGCGGCAAGCACCATCCGATCACAAGCTCGTCATTCATCCTCCAGTGCTCATATCCTTAAATCTGTCCCCCAGCACGACCCCTTCCTCCCAGCCGCCCCCCGCCTTCATTCCCATGCGTCGCCCAACATACAGCGCGACAAAGTCGTATCCTGTTGCAGCGTGCATCCCAATCCCAATCCCCAACCCCTCATCCTCCGGCCCAGAGCCGCCTTATGCGCGTCCCTCTCCGTCGACCTACAAGATCTACCACCACACAAAACCCCTCCCGCTCAACTACGCCGAGCCCCTGCCTGAGGTTGACATAGCGTATGAGACCTGGGGACGCTCTCGCCCGCGCGAGACAATGTGATACTCCTCCACACTGGCCTGTCTGCGTCCTCTCATGCTGCCTCGACGCTCGAGAATCCCGCGCCGGGCTGGTGGGAAAAGTTCATCGGTCCAGGGCGCGCGTTAGACACGAGACAGTTTTTGTTATCTGCACGAACGTACTTGGTGGATGTTATGGTTCGACGGGGCCTTCGTCCATCGAACCGGCTACTGGGAAGCCGTACGCAACCAACTTTCCCGTGATCAGCATCTTTGACATGGTCAGGGCTCAATATGCCCTGCTTGATCACCTCGGAATTGAGAAGCTCTACGCGAGTGTTGGGTCATCCATGGGCGCCATGCAAAGTCTTGCCGCTGGATGGATGTTCCCTGAGCGCGTCGGTAAAGTCGTCAGCATTAGTGGCACCGCCCGCAGCAGTCCATCAAGTATCGCCATGAGGTTTGCGCAACGGAGTGGTATGTATAATTCAGTTTAATTGGCCTGTCCAGATACTGAAATCATGGCCATAGTTCTGATGGCCGATCCCAATTGGAACGAAGGATTCTATTATGACCATATACCGCCACATACTGGCCTCAAACTTGCACGCCGTACGCTGACCCTGTTCCTCATTCCACGCGCGTTTCTAATTTCTCCCTGAAGAAATTGCACGATAACTTACCGCTCCGGGCCAGAGTGGGACATCCGTTTTGGTCGGCAGGTACAAGCATCCCCCGAGACAGGTGAACATCGTACGCCTGTGTTATGCCCAGACTTTCTCATCGAGACCTATCTCGATCATCAGGCGAGTCTCCATCTTTTTCCGTTAATTGCACCCTGAGCCTAATAACTGGTCATTGCGAAACAGGGAGAACAGTTTTGTCTTAAGTACGACGCGAACTCGTTACTCTACGTCTCAAAAGCGATGGATCTGTTCGACATGACTGAGCCATCCCTGGTTGCGCTGGGGCTCTCGCCAGTGACACCCACACCACCTCCCACAAAACCCGCACAGGCGCGTGTGCATCCGCCCCCGGTCAACCCTGCGCCGCACCTGCCTGCACTCGCTGCAGGCTTGCGTCCGCTCGCTCACACGCCAATCCTCATCCTTGGCGTGCAGTCTGATATATTGTTCCCGGTTGAGCAACAGCGCGAGCTTGCGGACGCACTGCGTATGGCCGGCAACTCTCGCGTAAGCTACTATGAGCTTGGGGGCGTGTGGGGCCACGACACATTCCTCTTGGACGAACAAAATGTTGGTGGCGCGATTAGAGGATTCCTAGAATAAGTAGTCGTCTTCGGTTAGAGGTGTGAGGGCGTGCGAATGTTATTTTTTGCGGTGATATACAGTAAAGTTTGCGTCCTTAATTTCGGGTGTTTGTCTGTGACGTTCCTAGACTATGTACTTATGTTACGCTTGGGCGAATGTCCGAGACTCCGAGCGCGAGTTCGGGTGGCCATGCGGCAAGAAAAATAGCATGAGCTTTTCGATCAATAAGCGGAACACAATGGCTCGGATAACTCGATGAGGTGGAGAGGCGACAGCATCTGAAAAATTGTTACCGTATTGACTCTATTGATGGGGACGAACTGAGATTGTGTGTGGTGCCTGTAGTATACTGGGCGGCGTAGTAAGTTTTTAGTCGGGGCAATCGGGGCCGCTGTAAGAAGTGGAATTCAAGAAGTTCAAGGAACGGCGGTTCGCAGCGATAACGACGTGGAGTGTGATGATGTCATGCTTCGCCGAGTGGTACGGGTGATGAGTGCATAGTATAGGACGGAAAAATGCTGGCTGGAATGAAGAGGATGGCAATGATAATTGCGGCAGTGATCTGATCGTGACACCAAGTGGGTTAGAATACAAGGTACAGCGAGAGAACAGACAGAATCTTTTTTTTTGAATATTACTCGGCATTGTACAAGTCGATTGTTATTAGGTCTTTGTGAGCCCCATCAACAAACCACGCTTAATTACACGCTCAATATTATTGACGAGCAGGTGGGCATCTCTTGTAGGAGGATATTACGATGGCCGTGAAGAGGTAGATTCAGGACACATTCGAGGAGCAGGTGTGCTCAGCTCACGTGAGGCGGCGGGTAGCGGACGACGGCCAAACATGGCAAACAAACAAGCCCAGTCGTCTTCCACGTCGTTCCCTCCATTTCCATTTTTAAGTACATAGAACACAGCAGCATCGGCAATTCCAATTTTATCCGGACGATTTACCATCACGCCGTTTATACCGCCGCCCCCGGAGTTCGGAACTTGAACGATGATACACGATCAACAACAAAAGACAACCGTACAGCCGTTGTCTGCAGTTGCGTAGGATTAATGCATAGGTGGGAATTTCCAAGAGACCAACCCAGCCTGCACCTCGCTTTGTGAAGCACCATCGCTCATAGTGCTCTCTTTCCCATGAAGCGTATAGCCCCGGGCTCTCTTACCACCGCATTATTGCACGCATTGCACGCACGCACCTACGCATGTACCTACGCTCGCCTGGAAATGCCCTCTTGTCTGTCCTCTTGTCCTCCCTAGAGGGAAAGCGGCCTTCCATAACCGAGTCGCACGCTCCCACCCAGGCTCGGCTCGGAGCGTCCGAGCTGTCCCGCCGCCGACCTGGAAAGAACCCCTGACGTCTCAGCTGCGGCCGGAATCCGTGTTGGCAAGTTGCCAAAGAGGCAAGCGACTCTCCATTCTTTCGGACTATGACTACGGCTTGTGCCCCTAATAAGTTACCTAACCCTTTTCCTCTATCTCAGAGGCCGTGGGAGCTGGGACGACGGATCGTACGCCACGGAGCTTACCGGATTTCCTCCACTCTTGGGAGCCCCTCACTGCCTTGGAAATTGGGATATAAAAATCCTCGAGCTTGTGGAATGTAGCCCATCTTCATCCTCCCTGTCGTGTGTTGCTTGCGCGCACTAGTATTCTGTATTCTCTCCATCGTCGTTGCCCCAAAACCATTACTCGTCTCAATATCACCGCACGTCATGTCATTGGTCGTGAAAGTCCCCCTCATCCTAGTCGCTGCAGCCGGCGCGTGGTACGCGCTCACCCCACCCCAACCACCCCCGCGCACTCAGGAACGAGTCAAGTCTGGGGGTGTAGAGCGCTCATTCGGAAGCGTAGTGCGCATACATGCGCTCGTTTGGAAGGTATGCTGCACCCAACCCCTCGTCTACATCGTGAACTAATGTATAAAAGCGGGTGACCCGCTGGTGACGCGCCCGGTTACCTTATGTCAGCGTGCCCCCGCGCCAAAATCGGGTCCGGGGTCTCGCCCCTGGTTACCTCGCTGGCTGGGGGCGTGACGATGGCGGGATGGCAAGGAAGGGGTCGATGGCAGTGGATGCCGACGCTCCCCCCCCCCAATTCCATCCCATCCCATCCCTTCCCTTCGCCCTCTTCGCCCTCCCCCTTTGCACCTGCCCCCGCTCTGCCCTGCCCCTTCCATCGGGTTAGGGTTAGGCTCGCCGAAAGAGCGTTGCTGACGCTCCCCCCCCCCCTCCTTTTTTCCGCTTCACCCTTCCCCTTGCCCTTCCCTTCGCTCTCGCCCACCCGGTGTTCGTCTGCCCTGCCCCTCCGGTCGGGTTAGGGTCACTGGAAACGGCGTGGATGGCATGAGGGCGCATATGTGCGTTTGTCTATCTTTTTTTCTTCTTTTTCTTTCTTTTCTCTTTCTTTTTCCTTTTCTTACAGCGATTCCGGGACCACCCACGCTCGGGCTCCCCTCATGGTGCGTTCTCTACCCTTTTTTCCTTCTTCTTTCTTACTTTTCTTTCTTTTTCCCTTTCCTTTACAGTGATTCTGGACCACCCGTGCTCGGGCTCCCCTCCCATTCCTCTGCACCGCCAACCCACCCCACCTCCTCTCTTAGGCGACCATGCCCATGTGCCAGAGGCTCCAACGCCTCGAACTCCTGCGGGTTGTGACTCACTTGGTCACACCTGGCTAGTTCGAGGCTGGCGGTGCCTTTGGCCCAGGGCAGGCGCACTGCACTCGTCCGTGGCCTCAGCAACCCGGCCCCGACGTGCTCCCGGCTCCAATGGCCCTCCTCTCAGGTTGTGTGGCGTGCAGAGGCGTGCACAACCGCTCGCGTTCCGGATTGGCTCCCCCATCTCCTGGAGCACGGTACTGCTCATTCCGACCCTCCCCAGAGTGCCGCATTCGCGCGCGGCTTTAGCCATTCGGACCCAGCGTGTCAGCGATATCGACGGACATGCCCGCCGACTTTCGCGTCCCGCGGAGGCGTGCGCGGCCACTCAAGACGGCTCACAGACTCTGGACGGCCAAGAGCATGCCGTGGCCCGGGAGGCCGGTGGCGTGGCACCACGCGTGAGCACTCAACCGAGCGCTCTCCGACTCTCGACCGTGCGCCCCCTCCGACGACTCACCGCACCACCAAACATCGCCAGAAGATCGAGCAGGAGTCATATGACCCAGCCCCGGCAAATCTGGACACAGCGGCGGCGTCTCAAGTGCTCAAATCTCCCTCAATATACCTCCAAGACCTTCCAGCACAACGTCGGCTCACACAGCAAGACTGAGCATCTCAGACACCCCAACAGGTGAGCTGAGTGCCCCCTCAATGTGGAGTCATGCCGACATCACGACCCAGGGCAGCTGTCAAGACACAGGAGCCAGGAGTGAGTGTGCAAGGAGGACTGGAGGAGGAGCACGAGGATCGTCACTGTGGACCTGATCAGGCAGTGCAGGATAC